>JAQFZX010002322.1:0-19987 GCA_034682405.1 Hydroisotoma schaefferi | reverse complement strand
GTACCGATTTATCAAATGCGAAATTTTTTCATTCTCAAAAATGTACCCACTGCCCTAAAACCGTGGTTGCGCCTATGACGCAACGAATCTAGTAATACTATTAAAATACATGTCCGACATAACGTTCTACTCTATAATTGTATAGCTTAAAAAACGACGCTGGAAAAAATATAATGAATTAAAAACAAGTGTGTCATTTTTAACACAAATCTGCTAATTAAGTTAACAGGATTTAACGATTCCCTGTGTGTGCTGAAAAAAAACTGTTAAATGAAGCACCAAGCCACCAGCTCTGAGTTGCCTTCCATCCTGGTGGAACCTCTTCGACGCTGATCATGACTCGTTTGGTTGTGGTCATCATGAAGCGTTGAGGTAGTTGAAACGCTGTTTGCCCTCTTGTCACTGCTACTACTGTTACCATTACTACTAACATTGACCTTTCCAGTACTGCTTCGCCTTCGTGGGAAAAAGAAATCCAATGAGAATCTCCGCTTTTCAGCATTTTTATGGACGGGCGTGTTGGTTTCTGCTTCAGGATCAGTGCTTCCACGTCTCAAGTCACTTCTAAAGGAATCAGGGGCAAGACTGTTGGAACGGATTGATTTTTTCTGGATGATTTCTTGGTCCTAGAAAGAAAGAAACAAAGGGATAATCATTAGATAATATTCTTTACATTTTCCAATTGCAAATACATGCCGTAGGGTAAGTGTGAATGAAACGATCATAAAATCAACACAACCCAATGCCTACCTTCTGTTCCACGGACTTTGGGGGATCCCTATGAAAAGTCCAGAATGCAAGTTCGGCTCCCATTATGTCTTATGTTTCAGTTTATTTAGTTGGAGAGTCGATGAAATTGTTAGCTTACAGGAGCTTTTAGTGGTGTTTAGTCGATTTCGCTAGAAAAGTTTTTAAGCAGACGTTTCTGCTGTAAAATATGACAGTTGGATTACTGCTGATTTAATGTCAAAGTTCTATGTTGCAATGATACTGTGTTTAGGGGTAGACCTCCGTATTTATACAGCACTGCTTGAAGATAGGGTTGGAGGGAACGGGATGAGGTGAAAACATGTACAAGTTTTTCTACAATTATACTACTTGTTTACGACTAACAATCCCAATTTAATGGGGTCCAATGCATAGGTTTTCCGAGAAGTTAGTAGAAGTAGATAGAATGAATTGAACATTTACAATACACTTACAATAAATTTTAGACATTAAGCTTACATGTTGACACCTTATTGGTCACGTAAACCAATGAAAACGATGATAACCCATAACCCAGACATAATTTCATTGAGCCGATGGTACAACTGTTGCATTGTGTGTATGATCAACAAATGTACGAGTACAATGATGTTTTACCATGTACATCATTTGAACGTTATCTGCAGCAACTTTGTAGATAGAACCTTCCGAAACGTTCCATAACTCTTGTATGCTTTTTTGGGGAAAATACCTTATTTTGTTCAAATGATAATTCTATAAAATCTTATTCAATTCTTAAACAGATCTGCTACCATGTTAATTAAAATCAAGGGATTATCACCATCAATAAACAAACGCAAGCCATATGTTGTTAGTAAAATGAACGATTAATGCAAGTAAAGCGAGTAATAATGATATTGTTATCCAAACGCTTTTGTTAAAACACTTACGCTCTACCTATTTAAATGATAATGAGCTTTGTCGTGTATCAAATGAAATCAGTAAACATTTATCGTATGCCAGTAGATCATAATTATTCATGCAACAAACGGGTTATAAAACTCTAGAGTGCAAGCTTTTCGATTCATTTGAGTAAATTGTGATGTTCAAAACTACTATAGAAATTTATTTTTAAGTTGCCTTATCTTGTTTCACCAAAAATAAATTGTTGACAGCATTTTTGCGTTTTAGCTCTAAGGTCACGTCACGCGTCACTTAAAATCAACTCAATTGACCAATTTGTATACAAACTACGCAGTCATAACAGTCAGTCAGTAAATTATGATGGAGCATAAACAAAGATAAGGATTTAAATTTTAATAAATTCGTTTAAGAGTTTATGCATGTCACTTTAATCCATACAATAAGCAGGATGCATTAAAGCTGGAGCTGGATAAGCCTTTTGCAATTTCAATAATTTTAACAACTTCCATTTAAGCAGCCAACTTTGGAAAAAACAGAATAGAAGTAGGAAAAAAGAAGGAGGAAGTAGATCCTTGTCAAAACCGGACTACAAATGTTACTACAATCCTTTTAAAGTATTGAAACCTCCATCATTTCATCGTAGAGAGCGATGATGTTCCAGATTCTACACAGTTGCGAGCTTTTATAAGCCACAAGTGGAAACCAATAAATTATTATAAGTAGAAAAGTCCCAGTCCAGAAGTTGAACGGTGGAGGAAGAATGGATGACGTTCCATACCACAGGAATACTGTAGTAATTCCTAAATTTGCAGATTCACTAATCATCCATCGATCTAATAGTTCTGGATTAAACTGTAAACAAATTCAAGGCAGAATAGTCTATTAAAAGATTTATAATAGAGCAGTTAAACTTTGGTCAACTTTAATTAAAGTATGCTTAAACAACCTTAGCCAATCCAGAAAACTTCATGTACAATATATAGCTACTTACAATAGAGAAATAAAGCAGCATCAGCAGAATTCCAATGATATCTACAAACGAGAGTACTAAACAGTATTAATAGTTAGGGTAGGTTTACTTTATCAAGTCAATTCTCGAATTAAAGTTACATTTTTGTAAACAAGGGAGAAGCAGTGAATTTGATAAGAGTTGGCCAATTCAATATTCAACATAGCAAGCAAAAAAAGATAACATTTGCATACTTTTTATATTTTAAAGGAACAAGTACACTAGACTTACTTTTCTGACTGGAGTTTCCATCATCGTACCAGAAATCCCATAGAATGGTGAGTGTTAAAAATAGGATTATGATGATACCAAATGCATGAAAATACTGTACAGATAAACCATAAGATTTTTCTTAGCACATTAAAGTAAATTACGCAGATAAAACTCACCCAAGCATGCAGAGTGGTTTTATAAATTGTTAAGTATTAACTTATATCTTTGAGTACTATTTCTTTCTGCGTCCTAGAAAGAAGTTTTCTCTGTTGAAGTAGAAATTCTTCCATTAACTCAGTGAAATTTCTGCCTCCTATACTTGATTATGAATGCTAATTATTTATCAATTAAAAGTATTTGCAACTATTCTGTACTGAGTTTAATTAAATTAGTAGCCAATTTAGTTATTTCTAAAGTGTACTTAGTGGAAACATAGGTAGGAAGATGGTGGATGGCGATGGAAATAAATTGAGTGTTTCATTATAGAATCTGTTAAAATTACGCTAACATTTATACAAGTTTCTTAACCTTATCTTCAACGAAATGTAACAGTAGAAGGCCATGGACTATGGGCATTTTCGGATGGTTACTTTTGCTTTAACAGGATGTAGATTGCTACATAAATAAACATTCTTTTTATCTTGAGTTTGCTACCATGTGCCATTCTTCTAGTGCTAGACTATTTCATTGTATAATGCATCCATGCATGCCTCTTTTATGTTTTTTAGTTAAAATCAGCAAGTACATTCATCTTAGCTGATTTAGGAAATGATTTATAGGATGATAGGAAGAAGCTAAAAACTCGGGGCAGGGCTTGCTTGAAAGAGTTAGCAAATTTTGAGATGTTTGTACTGTTCCTTTTGACTCAACTTCCATCCAGAGTCCAAACAGTTTCATTAGACAGTTGGACCGAACTGCTTTTTACTGCATTGTATAAACTTTAAAAGTAATATAGCTATATTGGGGCTACGCGTGAAAGCTCAGAATTACGAAAAAAGTACTTGCTAAGATGATAAGAACTATAATGAGAAATTCTTAATTAGCTGACGGACTTCTTCTAATTAGTTTACCACTCAGCAAGCATCATTCGACTTGATCTGAATATACTTTCAAGTTTTCAAATGCATCTTGAAATATGAGGGCAAACGGACGGCAAAAATGGCATCAGGCTCAGGGGCTGTGGTTATTTTGGTATGAGAGAGGAAAGTTTAAGCGTGGAAGGATAAACTATTTTGGATACCTCTACTCTAATAAAAAGACGGTTAGCAAATTTAGCCTGAACATGCATGATGTATCCTTATATCTAGTAAGGTGCAACTACCCACCAAGGTGGGAAGCTTTGTTAAAATCCCAAAATTAAATTAAATCCGATGCTCTCAATTTTTTTCATGTACATAGACCACATTTTTATTTCCATTGAGAAAGACAACGAATAAATAACAAACTCCTTTAAGTAAAAACTTGACAAATGCTGGCTGTATTACATAAATAGCTTTCTTTATTAATTGCCCACACACCACAACCAGTCTTCGAAAAATGGTCCAAAGCAACTGTAGCAAAATCTTGCAGGATTATCCTGAAGACACTCGTCTATAGGCTCCCATCTGCCAAAAAAGACGAACCGGCTTATGAAGATAGCTACTGCGACCCCAAATACTGCTGTGCCCACGTTCAGCATCAGTCTACTCCCATTTTTACGACGACCGATTTCGAGCTCCATATTTTTCATCATTTGTACAATATGCTCGTCCGAGTAAATAGTTCCAGTAGAGCTCCGGTCTCTATCTTCGAGGGAGGAATAGCTACCGCTGAGTAATTCGTCTACTTCTTTTTCCAACTTCTGATTCATTTCTTGAAAATCGGCGTCACTACAGCTAAGTTGAAGTGAATTTTTGAAGCAAAGCAAGTGTTACCCAAAAAAAGATGTAGCTTAAAGAAATGAATTAAGAGTGCTAAGTGCTTTATTAAAATAACCTAACCTGCTTGAATCAAAAGGAGCCGTGTCTTCATTTCCACACTGGTACCAATTTCCAGGCATAATTATACCTTAAAAGTTTGCCACTGCAGCCTTGACTTGTAATATAGAACTTTAGAATGGGATGAACAACTAAAGCTGTCAAGATTGTTCACAAGACTCAAATTATAGCTTATTTTATATGAATTCCTCATGATCTTGTCCCCATGGATCTCTACCATTTATATTTTATAGGGATTTCATACAGAAAAAAGCATACCATGTTGACGTGAATCCAATCTAAATCTGTTCGTAAATCCTAGAATTTAATTTTAATTTTAATTTTAATTTACTTCACATAATTCGGTAGGTGCTTCCTTCTACGGCATAAAATGGCCTCAAAAACTCAAGCAAAAAAGGCTTCAAAATCTAAAGTGAAATCTAAACCAAAGAATTGCAACCCCCATGTACTTTGCGATCCCTCACCCACAGTTTTGGTTGATAAAATACAAACTTATAATATATTCTATGCATATTAATTAGCTGGTCTCCAATACACTGAATCATTTAACCTTAAATGTTACATTTTTATCTAAATTTTCAAGCTCTACTCCCAGAAAAAGGCGTTTCAAAGGTCACAAATTCCAACTGAGCCAACATACGCTCCATGGGTGAAGAACTGGGAGCAACTCCAGTATCAAATTGTCAATGGCACTCACAAAATAGATACTAGAGAGCCTATAGTCGGGAAAGACCATTTTTGCTCCCTTAAGAAATACAATGGACAAGGAAAGACTTTTCAGAAAATTGAAATAAATAATGCTCGTTTGTTGGATAGAATTGCTCAGATTTACATTGATGACGTACATTTCTTATTTTTTTGGAATATTACTTTTAAATTTTATTTGGTGTTAGATAGTGTTCAATAGTTGCCTTTGCGTTGCTTTTATAGTCTCCTAACGTAGGTCCTAAATACGCACTGAGACAGCCTTGTGGAAATCAGCAGAAAAAAACAGACATTTTGTCGGAGGAGAATGCCAAATTAAAAGGATACCTTAAGGCTGTTGTAAGAAACCAAACTGGCTAAAAATTAAATATAACTAATTTCTTCATAAACCTTTAGGCTCAGTTCTTCGTTGTATGAAGTAATTAATTTGGTATATTACGACAGAAACCCAAATATTCGCGAAAAAATCAGCTTGCATGGTACGCTGAGCAGGAGAAACACATGGCACTTAGGTCTGGTTTTAAAATAACTTGTTTTACCTCAACTAATTAAGTTATCCTGAAGCAATGTAAAAAACCTAAGCTTGCATATTCTAGGTCTGTGTTTCCACTCCATTTTAAACCCCAAGCTTGCCCAAAGTTTTATCGCAGCATTATCGAAAAGGCTAACAAGAATCCGAAACAATATGCGTATCTTCAAATGGAACAGGAAGATACCCTTGCGTTGAACATTGTTTGTGAGCTCTTTGCTGACCTTTGCCCGTTTACCACCACCAACTTTCGAAGGCTCGCCAACAACAAAAAGTTGGATTGTGACTGCCGAACTTACCGGTGCAAGTTTCTTGACAAACTTATCAGCGTTCCGAGACCTGATGGAACTTATGAAAGGGTTTACTGGCAAGTCGGGTCTCTTGTTGAAGCATTCCCAGCATTGACTTCCTATATAGCTAAGGAGACTACGAAGTATGCAGTATAAATTAAAGATTGATGCTAATAGAAAATATATAAGCAGGCATGATATAAATACTCACAGAGAAAATTTAATAATGACACAGATTGTCTATTTTCTGCTAACCGTGTTCTACATATCATTAACTAATGAGTAACATTTACATTTATCGTTCTTACAAACTGAGGTTTAATTATTTTCAGCGTTAAGCACTCTAAAGCCGGATACTTAACTAAGCCGAATGGACTTGCCACAGGGGAGTTTTATGTGACCCTGGGACCTGCGCCATATTTGGATGATTTATGCTCTATCTTTGGGCGAGTAGTTGGAAATGGAATGTTGTTCTTGGAGAAAATGCAACAGAATAATGTGGATACACAAGGTAATAAGCAAAAAACGGCCAACGGCACTCTTGAAGAGACTAATCCTTTAATTGAGAAAAACTTCGTTTAAAGGTAACCTTATCACTCCCGTTCATATTACTGACTGTGGAGTGGTGAAAGCTCCAGAGGACGTTCCAGCATCAATGCTCATGCGAGACTTTATAGCTCAGATTAAAGAAGATGTCATACCGTTCATTCATCAATACGGTTATGAGGATCAATCCCGAAAATTACCTCTATAAAGCTTACAATAAAATATCAATAAAATTCCTTGACAAATCAAAAAAGTGTCCTTCCAGTTTCTCTGAATTTGTACATACATCTATGCATACAAGCTAATATGTAAAGTATCTTACTTGAAAACTTTAGTTCCTACAGCCAGCAGTCAGCAGCAGACCAAGCAGAAGTGTTTCGAAACTCCCTTCCGACTTATTGATGTATGGATTTTAAAGGAATTCGATGTTTTTTAGAAATCGCATCCTAGCCAATCAGAATTTTTAACCTTTCTATTAAATAACGGTCAGAAAAATTCTGACGAGCCAATGCACGAGATCTTTGTTCCTTTCGAAATATAGGAGCAGGAGCGTTGCTTCTGCTTCAAACGTATACTTATTGATTGAGCCTTTGACACGTTGAGAAGGAAGGTTGTTACCGTCTGAAGTACTGATTAGAACTGACGAATACTCTAAACCAATCTGAAGTATAAAAAGCCGTGAAAATGTGTAAGTGCTGGTTAAAGGTGTGATAAGCGTAAAACTAGTTTTTAATTAAAGATGCTGTGAGTAACTCAAATTTATAGAGATAAAGGGTAATGAATATATTAAAGTGTGCTGGACCGTACCATCAAGTTTTATCCAACAATATACTAGCTTTTTTTAATCTCGACCAGACAGTAGTGAAGAGAAAGAATTTTATTTCCTGTTAACTTACTAGTAAATTAGCTGGCCCGTCTTAATCTTGACGAATCTTCTTGCTTATATGTCTGTTCATTACCCACCCTTCTTCTTATGTCAAGAATGATATTGTGTTGATGGACCGATTCTAATCAGTCATCCATGGACAAAGTAGTTTTAATTTATATATATATATACTTAATTTAATCAGATAAAGCAGTACTCCTTAGTCAAATCATGTTGAAAAAAACAGGATTAAGACAGTAATGTACCTAGAACTTGTGGAAGATTAATATAATTATAAAATTAAATAGTGTAGACTCTTCGCAACTTTTCAACAACTGACAAAGGTCATAATGCATTAATACTACAGATTATAGATATCATCAAATTTTGCTTAGTCCATATTGCTTTCATCGCCGGAAGTTTCCACTACGTTGGTACTGATTCATTAGTAAAAGAAAATGAAAAGGTGTGTCCATGCTATGTCTACGTACTAAATACATACTGAAAAGCAGATATTTATTACCATTTAATATTCTGGTTGGATTAGTTAGGAATTTTTTATAGTTGTGTTAGGATTTATAGACGAGTTTCTTTGCAGTAATTAAATTGAAATTTTTTGGCAGAACATTGATAAGCGAACTGAAACCTTCACCGACCAAACTACCACCTCTTATAACATGAAGCCGTAGATTATTACATTTGAAGAAAATCAAGTTATTATGTTATTCAAAATTATAGCATTTTTAACACAGCTTCATCCGCTTTATCAATCGGATCTGCTTGCTAGAAAGTTAGTTAGTTCCTGCCTTGTAGATGAACTTGAGTACATGGTACATAATTATTAAGGAGTTCATTAGACTTTTTTGAGTTTAAAAACATCAAAAACTTCTAGAACACCTGTCCTAATCAGTTTGTTGGACTCTACAAAGGAAAGCCCAACTGCCACGGAATGGGGAATACTAAATCCCAGGCACTATAAACGGACGGCTTTTAAGAATCCGACAACTAATCAGTTGCCAATTAACTAATATAAGCTCAGAAGATTAAGATAGTCTATGATGTGTGACTATGATTTTGACCTTACATCACTGCGCAGTTAACTGCACAACAATCAATCGCAGCTAAATTTTGAAATTGGTAATTCGTAATTACAATAAACCTTTTATTTCTATCTATGTTTATCAAGGCTATGAGGTTATACTAAACCAGCTTGATGTCTGTGAGAAATATAGATTCCGTCTTTAAAACTGTATTCTAAAAAATAGCATATTTGAATTGTGAATGTCTGAATCTTTAAACTGTCGAGTACATTATATAATAGTAATGTGTCCTTCAACTTTCAACAGCAGTTTTTCTAAAAAAATTTATTTAAAACCATACTCGCTTAAAAGCGTCCGTCTCCGGATGCTATAATGTGCAAAAATAAGGATTTTGCAATTTTCTTTAGATAAAGATCGTTAATTTTTCGGAACATGTTTGTTTCAAGCATTAATTTGGTTGTGCTTCGCATATTTCAGAGCGAATTCTAATGTTTGCTACAGTTTATAAGCAGCACAAGTACAAAGATTATTTAGATTAATCTGACACCGGATTGAAACGAGAGATCCATAAATTAATATGATGTGTAACCCCACCTTTTCTCTATCAAGAGCTGAAATCCACTTACTAGTCGTGCATAAGATAAACCAGTTTTGGGTTTTTAAGGAAAAGTTGAAAATAATATTAGCCAAACCAACAGGCACCTGCTATGGCTGTTTTAATGTATCAAAGAACCTCATCCGGTTTAACGATAACGATGTACATAAGAAAACTAATGATAATTCGGTCGTACGAGGTGTAGACGAATAATGCTGGGATTTTCATAAGCCAAGCCGAATGTAACTAGATTAAAGACCACTAGAAACTGAATTAATTAATTAAGATAAGATACATCCACGAGTCCAGCTCAAGGTATGGAAATGGACCAGCCGAGCCGTAGGGATTGACTTTGAAGTGGATACAAAGCCTAAACAAATATGCCCATCTGACCGTGAAGTAGAAATGTATAAAGCAAATAAGTTAAGGTGAGCTTCGTCCAGTTTTTTTTAAAGGTGTTTATTACTTTTATAAATAAATAGTATACACGATGAGATATCCTTTAACTATCCCAAAAAAATTTAATTGCACACTTCAACTTTCTGAGCGCATTTCATCAGTTTGCTTTGTCCTTAACAACTAGGACTCACAGACAGGCAGGATGCTTTCTGTCTATGTCTCGTTTGGTCGGTCATACTTGGATTTTGCCGTGGACATGAACCTTGGTATATAATTAATAAAATCCTCTCATTTTTTTAATAACTATTTATTGTATTTGGCTGAAGTTTATAGAATTGAGCCGCTTTGATAGTAGTATGAAAAATTTATGCTACCTTCCCCTTCCTCACTTTAACCGTGAATAATTCTGTAACGAGAATTCGTACATTTACACTCTTCTACCATAAAGCTGCGGTTGCATTCTTTTAATTTATCAAAGAAATAAAAATTGATTTAACTGAAGTATCATTAACAGAAAGGTATTTCTGCAGCATACAAATAATACTTCATTTCATTAGATACTGATAGATTGATGGATGAATTAAACAACAGTACAGTTATGCCATGCTAAAAATAATATTAGACGTACTTTTGCAATGTCTAAAAAATGTTCCAAAAAAGTTGTTAAAAGATACATAAATCTTTTTAAGCAAGGGTTTAGCTTCAGCTACAAATACGCATAAGAAACTGAGCAATGCTTAAACTACTGTATTCTTTCCAACTTTGCACAGCATACATACCTAGACCTTCAACCCTTCATTGCCGTGTTTGTGTGTCTAGCGGGCATACCAGACAACCTTTGATTTAATAATAATAACACCACAAAATAGATATGGGTAAAAGTACTAGGTTTTGCACATACAAATACTACAGTTTCACAGTTTCCTGCATATATCCTCCAAGTTCATTTAAGTTAACACAATTTAGGGGTTTTAACGTCGTTACAAAATACATAAGCAAAAAATATTAACATTTCGCCGTTTTAGATGCAGATGCGGATGGTGGAGACAGGAGGATTGTAAACTGCATAGCTTTTAATGAAAAATAGCAAATTAATGTTAAGAATTGTGTCAATAAGAAATGGCACTTCAATTTCCAAGCTACTATGAAACAACTGGCAGGGCCAGTTTGAGCTATGAAGTTGAAAATAGCTGTCAACTGATTGCCTTAAACAATTACTTGGTATGGAAATAATATAAAAAAAATTAAAATCCATAGTAAAAAAAACTCTAAAATAAATTCCAGTAGCAGATTGGAAAGACAAATGTAGTAAAATAAAAATGAAATGATGAATGACGATGATTTCCACAGATTCTGACAAATCTCTTTGAATATCTGCCATTAAAGGACCTCAAAAATACCCGTTTGGTTTGTAAACTATGGTCAGAAGCATCTACTCCCGTAGTTCAGGAGAAAGCAGTGGTTAAGCTCAATGAAAGGACCCTGTACCCAGAAATGAGCTTAAGAAAATTTATTGAAGAGTTTTCAGTAGACGATAGCCACTTTCACCACGGATTGTTCTGCAATTTTAAAATTCAGATTAGCTGGTCTAAAAATGAAAAGTTGGAGGGTTTAGTCGAGTTCTGGGAACGGTTTGGATCATCCGTTAGGAATTTAGATATTGATGTAGCTGCGAAAAGCTTGGTTGCTTGTGAATTTTTAAGAAATGCCATTTTTATATGGTCACCCAATATGACTAAATTGGTTTTGAGGGAATCCACATTTTACACAGGGAGAGATGTAAATGAAGTTCTTACAAATGACGAAGATGAGGATTATAACGGAGATTTAATACAAATTAATAGCAATCTTAGGAAGTTGGAATTTTATGGGAATATGGGCGAATCTTTTGTACGCTGGAAAGACATTTTTTGCTCTTATCGCAACTTACAGGTGAGTCACAATATTTCAAGTGACTTTAATGATACTATGAGAAAGACAATTTACATTAACAAATCCGTACTGAACTTTAATTTTTAGAATCTCGTCTTGCAGAATATTGGTATGTCTGAATACTACAAAATTCTCCAGATAATCAAAACTCAACGTAGGATATGTTTTAAGAATCTCAACATAAAAAAACTGACCATATTCAACGGGTAACATATAATTTGTATAGTACATTTGTGTAGTATAGTAGATTTGTATAGATTTGTAGGTGTCAGGAAATATTGTGTAAACACTTGCAATTGAGAATACATTAATTACTAAACAGTCCATATTCTTCCCTACAGGGACTTTGCCACTACAGAAATCTCCGATCCCGTTTTGACATCTTTGCTGGAACTTGGATTGAGCCTAACACATCTAAGCTTCGATATTGGAATCAACATAAATGAGCGTCTTATGGCAGAATTTTTTCAGCAGCAATCGAAATCCCTAACAAGCCTGCAAATTTATCGGGGCCCTATGGCGTTCCTTAGAAGTGGATTCCCCTTCCAAATCGTATTCCCTAAAGTAACATCACTTCAACTTACAGAAAGAGTTGCGGACAGTTTAGATTTTATACATTTCTTTCCCTGTCTCACATCGCTGGCTGTATGTGAGCCCCCTGAACTAGAGCCACCCCTTTTACCTAGCGACATGGTTTTCAAAACAGAGAGTGACTTATCTAACGGGCAACAGGAAAGGCTTCTGAGAAAGTTACGGATACAATATCAAATTAGTTGCGGAGACATCCGTAAACTTGTCAATTGGTTCCCGAATGTCCGATCAATTCAACTTTTCTTGGATAACGAATCCTTTCGAATAGTTTGTGGAGAGTTGCCCTGCCTAGAAGAAATGGAAATTATTGGAGACCAGGTAGACGACGAAGGGATTACTGGTGCTAGAATTACTGAGGAAGGAAACATAGTTAGGCGGAGTGAGATGAACATTTTGCACTTAAAACGTAAGCAATTTTTGTAAACTGAGTGAAAGAAAGCGTAGGTTTTTAGGTTCTGAATAAAATATTCTTATTTTTGCAGGTTTGAAAACCTTCATAATGACTAATTTCTCTTTATCTACTCAACTGAGCGATTTTTCAATCCAGTTTGGATTCGTAAAAATGAACTCCCTTGCACGGCTGGAAATATGTTCGGAGCATGTAAGTTTTGCAGGTTTAAAACCCTCAAAACATCTAATCCTTGTAAAGAAATGGTTAAAAAAACATTTAAATCAAATGACAGATTACTGAAGACGGTTGGAGTGCCTTGCTTAATATGTCCACACTACAGACTTTAATTCCAAAAGACGGACGGTGGAAACACACTAATTGTGATAATTTCGCGAAGCCTGTTTATACTTCGTAAACTATTAAGTTAATTTGCTTCACTTGTGATGTGATACAAATTCTAGAAGTCGAAGCACAAGTTTAGGTACTGGACGTATACATCAATACAATATATCGATACAATAGTTACTTGCTTAAAATAAAAAAACATGAGTGCTTTTTCTAATTTTAAGTACAATTGCAAACATTATACAAATGGGTTAGCCCAGCAAACGCTTAAAGTATTCATTTACTAGGCAGGCAATATTTTTTTTGACTTTCGATTTGTGACAAATAAATTAATATGATTCAATGAAGTACATTTAAATGCAAGAAAATTCATTATTGATTTATCACCTAGTATGGTTATTAAATGTCTGAAGCAACTCTAGCATGAGACGAATATTTCTAGTTGTTAGACATTATTTTTCAAATTGTGCATAGACATAATATTACAATTAGCACTTGAAACGTCAAACTGTTACTGTTTCAATTAGAGAACATGCCGACATTTAAGTGCGAATCTGGGGAACCCTTAATAGAAAGCAATAAACCTTCTAGCCATGACCCCACCCTGTCCTTGCGACATCAGTAAGTTTTAGCATTTGAAAACCCTCATTTTATAAAATTAACATTACAAGTTGCATAAAAGCGTTAGCTAGAATTATGTTAATAACAAAAACATTTTGCTGTAATCCTCAATAAAGTTTTACACAGAACCTTCAGAACACGAAATGGGATGGTGAAAGGACAAAGGCAGTTTGATCTTAAGTTTGTAACATATTGGCAATAGCTTCAGGACCATTTGTAACACTCTACTTTAGTGAAGCCTGCAGAATGCAGATCCCGTTCATGGCAAAATGATATTAACATTGTAATTCGTTTCGTATCGTAATGTGTCCGTTTGCATACCCCATAAAATCTTTTCTAACAGATTACCCATATTTTGCAAGCTTTTCGAGCTTCATTGAAGCCCTGTAGACCACAAAATTAAATGTTTCATCCCTTCACGATTCCATACGACTCTAAGAATAGAATTAGCAGTAAAGTTCCTGAAACATGATTAACTACTTTTTATCCACAAAAGCTATCACACAAATTAAGAAGTCTAATGAGATGGTAAAGTTCGTAACGAAAGTTGCCTTCAGAAAACGTAGACTCAAGGCATAATTTCCTACGTTGAAACTAGCAATAGTAAAACTGACATGACATGAGTAGCCTTATCACAAGAGACCAGACAGACATAAATTGTGATGATCTTTGCCATCAACCTAAATCTGTTCCTTGGACGGGCCAGCCCATGAAATAAGTAGAGTAATACAGCCCAAAACCTTATGCCACTCCAACTGCATGCAGATCTTATTCTTAAGCAGTGCTATCCTTCCTCCCATTACATTATATGGTTGTAGTTGTAGTGTAACTGCTAAAGTAACTTTTAATAAGAAAAGCATGGATTAGATATGGACAGCAGCAGATCTCAAGCTTGAATAAAAGCAAATGGTTAGCTTTTATGTGTAAAAGTGGGTGAGTAAGTTGGTGAGGGTTGTAAAAAGTTGTTCTTAATGGGGTGAGTGGGACACAAAGCAAGTAAGGGCTGAATATGTTCTCAAAGGGGTTGATGAAAAAGCTGCTAAAGCTAAAACTAGCAGACCTAGAGCCTACAATGTAGTATTAACTAGATGGTACATTTATTTAACACACACAGAGAGAGAAATCGCTTATTTCCAAGAAACCATGTTGTTGAAATCCAGTTGAAATCTATTATTTCCTAAAATAATGTCCCCCATCCAATCATGGAGGAAGATAGAATCTCCAGTACTGTAATTACAAGTGAAGAGATTAATATTAGCGAAGTTAATACACCCGGGTGTTCCACTAATTCTAATTCCAATATTAATAGTAGTAGTAATCCTCCTGTTACAAATACAAATGGAAATCAGCAACAGCAGCATAGAAAAAGAACCAGGAGATCGGGGTCACAAAGGCAACCGTTGAATGGCAATAGTAATAACAATGTTCCAAATGAGCAGGTTCCAATTTCTGATAGAGTTCAATTAGATCAACCAATCTTGAGGCCAAATAGTAGAGGAATTCATAGAAGAAGGTTCGTGCATTCTTATATAGAGGAAAGTTTAGCTGGAGAGAAAGTCTAAATGATTTTTAGAAAGTTTGGATGAGAGAGTGAACGTTTTTTGAAAAATCGTCACGGGTATTTTAAATATTCATTTATATTTAGGATACACATCCAAGACTTGATAAATTGTCCATCATGTCCATGCAACTTATCACTCTTCCGCTGCTTAATCATATTAATCTTTGTACTGGGAATATGTTGTACTTTGACTGGAACTGGGTTGGGAGCGATGAGTCGATACTACTCTGGGAATAGTCAAGGGACAAAGGATGAGCAACACTTTACCCTCAGTCTTCTCATGATTGGTATATTAACAATTTAAGAAAAAATTAGCCCAGAGAAGGTTTCGTCCCTATTTTCATTAGACATTTTAATGGATGTTTTAACAAGCTTATTGGGTAATTATAGGAGTGGGCGTAGTCCTACTTACTGTTTCAGCAATAGCATGGAAAATGACTGAAAAGAGCGAAGAGAGTGGGGTTGGTGGTGGGAGGAGTAGAGTTATGCCAAGTAACTCTAATCCTATTGGATTTGGTAATTTTTATTGGCTGAGATTTCCTTAAAAATCAATTAATGCTGGATGAAATAATGAAATGAGATATTACATGCAGGAAGTACACTCGGACTTCCACCCGCAGCTATGTGTAGAGAGCCACCCCCATCATACTCAGCGTCAATGCAAGAATACAGACTGAGATTACTTTTATATGAAAGGTCCAACCCTTCCTTGGTTCCTAATCTTTATTGCAATCCACCTCCCCCTTATTACTTACAGAGGCAGCAGCAAAGGTAGTTGAAATATGGTTACGTCAATTAGACAAATATTTAGTGTGAATTTATCCCGCAATCTGTCTAGATGCAAAGATAGTTGTACTATTAACTTGCAATTGTGTCATTGTTGTATAGGTTAATTAACTATGCTGGAGTTCCTCTACCACACCCACCGCCAGTGCCTCGACTTTATCACCCGCACCACCACAGATTCATGTTTTACAGGCCCGGATTTGACCCAGCGGCTTATCCAATGCCCGGAAATAACTTGGCCCCCTCAGGTCCACCAAGTTATCGAAGTACTGAAGAGATGAGACAAGCCTCGCCTACTGAAAGTAATAATGTGCCAAATCATGGGGATGCTAATTCAACTCAACACCACAACTCAGGAGGTCAAAATGCAGGTTCAGTTGTCCTCTGTGAAACAATGTGTGGTGACACGGTCATAGACGATGGGACATTAGACGAGCAAATGTTAGACCAAATAATTGACCCATTGTTTGCTTCGGATGGTCAGTCAGTTGTTTCAGAAAATAACTCATCCTCAACGCGTGTAAATGTCCATGCCGGTTCTACGCGAACCTACGTGACCGTATTACATGCCTGTGGAAACGGGGAAAAACAAGAGGATGTGGTGACAATTGTGCAGACAAATGTTAGTCCTGTTTGCAATGAGAATAACTCTGTCATTGTTACTGTTACTAATGATAAAATATAACTTTTTACGTGTAGTTGGGTTTAATGATGTTTATATAGTGTGTGGTAAAACTACCTTTGTGAACGATAATGACATACTGTAGTGAGATTTTTCAATGCAAGTAAGTACTATATGGTACGTAATTTTTAACTCGGAACTCGGAACTGAAATAAATATTTTTAAATCAAGCTAAAGGTTCTGTTCTGATGAATCTTTCTTCATAGTGCAGATGCATATATTTAAAGAAATCATTCTTGGGTTATACATGTATCCAGTTTGATTTTACAAATAGTTCTTATTATTGAGAACCTTTGACAACTACCACATACAAAATCTTAATAAAATAAATGAGTTAGGATTCAGAAGGTCAGTGGTTTCGGTTAGTGTATACATATAGGGAATTCCTTTAGTTAACGCAGGCTAAAAGGGTGTTTAGTGGTAAAATACTATCAATTAGTTTTATTTTTTAGAAGAATATTTATTACACTTTTTACATTAATTTAATGTTGCACATTTACTTAAATGCTAAGTTCAATACATAAAATAACGCCGGGTTTGAGTTTAAGCTAGATCTAAAAGAGGATACAAACACTATTAATTAGTACAACTCTATTTCCCAGTCTAACGATAGCATGAGCATGAGATACATCTGCACGATGCATCACAGTGACAGTCTTGAAAAGTGCACGAGGTTTTTCTTTTTTAGAGCCTTGATCATTCTTTGGGACTTATTTTAACGCTACTGCTTTCATTTCATAATACTAATACATACCCCACAACTTTCTCCAGGCACGATAACAATATGGCATATTTGCCCGGATTCAAAATATTAATATCAATAATTCATAAATGCTACATCTGGCAACCAGAAAAAAGGAACATTTTAAAACAGAGTTCAATTCAACTTTGTTAATCAACCAGCTCATAATTAGACTTCTCCCCGGGGCTTCATCAAAACCGGCATTTCTCCATTGTACAAATCAATAAAAGACTTAACAATGAAAATTTCATACAAACTATAAATTTTAAGAATATCCAAAAAGATATCGAATGCGTAGTAATTCTGACTAGCGAGTTTGTAAATTGTGACGACCAGCAGAACGGTTAAGAAAATTATCCTCACGCACAACCATTTCTTGCAATTCAGCAGATTTATCTGAAATACGAAAAAATAGCCTCAATAAAATTTACAATTAAAAAAACCAAGTACCTTCCAGCCTGATATCAATAAAAAACAAAAAAAAACCCAACTCCCACCTGCTTTGCCCCCGTCCAAAGCCAATAGAAAAGGGAACTGGTACAGCACAAACAACCCACTAATCCAATGGCACCCAGGAATAAAATAAAATCCGTCTCCCCTGCAACATTTTTAATAAACAAACCCAATTAATCATCCTTATCACCATTATCGCTTAGATATTACCGTTTTTATCATCGTTATCGCTCAGATATTACCGTTCTTATCAACGTTATCTTATCATAAAAACACCCACCTTTCGGAGGAACGTTATAAGGGTCGTCCAAAGGCCTGTAGACGCTAGGAGCGGTCATGTTATCATAATTTGGTTGCAATTGCAACGTCGGTACTTTAAACATGAAATATTCCTTGGGAAGCCATGACGGAAACGCGAAGCAAATGAACCTCACCGCTACTTGAAAATTGTCCAAAAACTGAAAAAAATACAGTAAAAAAGACCAAAATTAAAAAAAAACATTCCAATTCCAAATCTCAAATCCTATCCATCATTCCATCTTTACTGATTAATTGTAATTTATAATCAACTATGCATTAAATTTATTATAATTCTTATATTTTGTTTACCAAATCTAAAACAGCACAGAACTTTAAAACCTCGTGGAGAGGTCTGCCACAGCAGAGACTCCGCATTTTTTTGGAAGATGTAAATAAATATTAGCAAAGTTTAGCACGTTTTAAAAATCAGGATTATAATTAAATTACAGGATTAATTATGGAAATGAGTGATTATTAATTAATTTAGTTAATTTCGTATAAAAGAAGGGAGCCCAGCTGAAGTCTTCTTTCTAGAACTAGATGAATCTTCTTATTGTAAAAGTAGTAAATAGATGTGGTTTGGAGGTGGTGGTGGTTTTTGTGTGGATTCTTCGCATGAAAAATGAGAAATTACTAAAACTTCTTCCACGGTTGGAGAGGCTAAAGCTAATGAGACTAATGACCCACCCACCTTGACGGCTAATGAGTTTCTCTACTCTTCTACATTAGCTACAATCTACATTAATTATATCATCATTTTTAAAACCATATTTACTCCACTTTATAACTTTAATTTATAGAAAGAATGAAGCATTTTTATAGTTAATCTACTTAATTTCTTAGTTAAACAAACCCCTTATTTTGCAGGGTTTAAATAAACGCTTTATAGGCATTTAAGAAATCATGATTAAGATCGCTTTCTTTAAGGAGTTCCTATAGGTAGTAGGAACTTCTGTTGGGTAAGGTCTTATCTTTTTATCGATAAGAAGATTACAATTTATCATGTCAGTCTTCACCTCTGTTTATGCGTGTTCACTTTCATGGGCTTTGTTACCTTATCTCTTTTTGCATTTAGTTATGCGTGCATGGCTCTTTGTTATTTTATTAGTTGGATGGAGGAACGTGGTGATTTACTTATTGAATAAGTATATTTTTGAGGATAAGATAAGAGTATGATTTTAGGATGAATGAATAATGGTAATTAAATTAAATTGTTCGGGCTAGAATAACTTGTTATTTCCGTCCCAATAAAGCGATAGATAGGAATTTTAGGTAGCTTCCCTGTATTATTCAGCAGTTTTGAGTTCCTAGTTAAATTTTGAAGTTAACTTTGTCATGTCATGTCATTTGGTGATAATTTGTATTCTTTGGTTTTGGCTTATTGTGATGGAATTATTATCGTGAGTTTTCCCGAGATAATCTTTTAGGATAAAGTGCGAGAAGTTGTTAGTTTTTCCAAGGATCCTTTGTTGTTGTTATTGATGAATTGAAACGTGAAAGTGAAATTAACTGAGGGAAGATTAGTAGCAAAAGTATGAGCGATGTTGTACCTACTTCGAAAGTACCTATTTCAGTGTGGGTGGTTGTGATATAAAAACAATATTGCAATAAGTTTATATGCGGATTGTTATTACTTTTACCACCAAGTTGGCATTCTCTCGAGTCCCTGTCCTAGTTGCTTAGTCAGAGTAAGAGTCCGTCATACTTGACATGTACAAATTGGCCGACAGGCTGTCGGCCGACAACCTGTCGGACGACGTTTTCGTCGGACGACATTTTCGTCG
>JAQFZX010002321.1:0-20016 GCA_034682405.1 Hydroisotoma schaefferi | reverse complement strand
CGCATGCTATTAGACACCCGCGTTCTATTAGATACCCGCATGCTATTAGATACCCGCATGCAATTAGATACCCGCATGCTATTAGACACCCGCGTTCTATTAGATACCCGCATGCTATTAGATACCCGCATGCAATTAGATACCCGCATGCTATTAGACACCCGCGTTCTATTAGATACCCGCATGCTATTAGATACCCGCATGCAATTAGATACCCGCATGCTATTAGACACCCGCGTTCTATTAGATACCCGCATGCTATTAGATACCCGCATGCAATTAGATACCCGCATTCTATCAGAGACCCTTGCTCTATAAGAAGCTTTACGATACTCCCAGGAGTAAACTTTTCCCATAAATATTTCAATGAAATGCATGACCTTTTAAAACAATTTCCCAAACTTTCAGAGGAGTGAACAGGGAACCGGATGCAGAAGGGACAGACCTAGACGCTCCCTCAACGGCCGGAGTATACCACAAGGACATTAATATAAATTCCACTGCAGCGGAAGTGGAAGCTTCCAACAAGTCTACTATTCATTCTGTCCCCGAGAATGTTGACAGGGACCATACTCATCATCACATAGTTTATAGAAAAGTAGACAACTAATTCAACCTAAACTTTACAAAACTTTTATCTCTAAAATGGCTTACATTTTATTATATCATGTTTTGGATACTTTAGATGGAAAGAATAATAGAAAAAATGCAGGACGAAGGCGTTGGCGTCCCTGTCAGAACCGTCAAAAGTTTTCTTACCAAAATACCTTCAGTATTTACAGGTGGGTATATCCATTAGCTTAATTAACATGCAAAAGTTATCAAAATACCGGATTACACTCACAAATTCACCAGGGTTTTAAAGCGTTTGAAGCGTTTAAAAGTGTTTGAAAAGACGTATACCAACACGTTTAAGTCTTTCTGCATACGACATCCCAAAACTTTAACTTTTATTCCAACAAAATGGACAATTTATAACCATCATAAAAGTTTATAAACCCTGAAATACCACAGCGTTTTTCGGACCTTTCTGCATTTCTCATAACCAGTTTGAAAAACTTGGAGATGATGTAATGCCAAAATATTAACATTTTTAGGGACGGATTTGGTGAACTGGATTTTGAAAAACAATGAAGTAGAAGACCATGGTAAAACATTGATATTTAACCTTTCAAAAAAGCAACTCAGCAAAAGTTGGTTACAACTTTCTCCACAAATCATACAAACTTTTGATCCTAATTTAACTTTATTTTATAGCCGAGGCATTACATTTGGCCCATTTATTAGCATCTCACGGTTATATTTTTCCCATAGACGACCATATACTCTCCATCAAGAATGATTCTACTTTTTACCGTTTTCAGGTTAACAGAATTTATTTCTACAGTTTATTCCTCAAAAAAAATATCTAAACCGTGTAATTTATTATTTGATGCTAAAAATACATTTTAATTCCCTGCAGACTCCTTATTTTTGGCCGTCAAATTATTGGGAACCTGAAAATTCGGATTACGGTAAGCACAGCGAGAGTCATCCCACTATGACTTCGCTACCTAAGCTAAGCATTGTATGCAAATTAGTGGGTGTGGCTGAATATAATAATAATAATAACCCCCTATTTCTCTCTACTTCTTGATTCTAGCTGTATATTTATGCAAGAGAACTATGCAAAACAAAACTAGACTGGAACTGGTAGATTACGAGGCAGAAAACTTAGCAAGGCTTCAGAAAATGTTTTCCAGAAAATGGGAATTTATTTTTATGCAGGTATTATACAGAATTCAAAGAGATATTACCCTTAATTCGGGCATTTTTACCCTAAAATGGTTCATAATTATAGGCCGAAGCACAAAGTAAAGTGGACAAAAAGAGGGACAAGCTAGAAAGGAAAGTATTAGACAGCCAAGAACGCGCATTCTGGGATGTCCATAGACCATCCGTAATTTGTGCTTATCTTATGAAATGGAAACCTATATGATTTTGAACTTATCCTAATTATATTCCCCTCTATTAGCCTGGTTGTGTAAATACGACGGAGATGGACATAAAGAAAGTATGCAGAATGAACAGACCAGCAAGGCACGGAAGTAGCGATGCGGGGTCAAGTAAAGACAAGAACCTTCCGGGGACCTCGAAAGATAAGAGTCTGAACGTTGAAGAGCTTACTAAACAAATTAAATCCCTAAAGTACAAGTTGGACCGACATTCCATAAAGATATCCAAAGTTGCGGAATTGTGAGTATTTTCATATGTTCCATGCAAAAAAGTATAAGCCCCCTGGTCTTTTTTACAACGGTTACGGTTACGGTTACTCCGTCAATAATTTCAGACATCTAGCCAACTACGAGATGTACTCGGAATACGACCCAATCATGATTGCACCTGAGCCCTCAAACCCTTGGCTTTCCGATAGTGCAGACTTCTGGGATCATGAGAAAAATGCGTATGTTTCCAGACCTTTTTTTGTCAGAAATATGAAACACTTTTAAATTTTAACAAAGTCTGAATTTAGGAAAGACATCCCCGCAAGACGCGTAAGGAGATGGGGCTTTTCTGTAGAAGAGCTCCTAAAAGACGTCGTAGGAAGAGACCATTTTGCCAAATTCCTTGAAAAAGAGTTCTCCGTAGAAAATCTCAGGTAAAGGCTGCTCTTTTACATAAATAAACCCCGAGTTAAGGAGCAAGTAGACAAATAATGGTTGTAAATACTCCAATTATCCTATGAATTCCACCAGATTTTGGGAAGCCGTACAAGAACTCAAGCGTCTTCCAATGACTGAAGTTCCTAAAAGAGCTCAGGAGATCTGGGCAGAGTTCTTGGCTCCCGATTCCACCTGTCTTGTCAACGTTGACTCTCATTCTTACGAACAAACCAGAAAAAACATTCAAGATAGCCAAGCAGATCGGTGGAGCTTTGATACCGCTCTTGTAAGCCTTTTCCCCCTTCAATAAACCCTTTCAAATCCATTCTAGTCTAGTTTGCATTATAAAACTGGCCTTTTACAGGCCCATGTCTACCATCTCATGAAAAGTGACAGCTACTCCAGATACATTCGGTCAGATATGTACAAAGACTTTTTGAACGGAGCGAAAAAGAAGGTCAACTTTCTATCCCTTCCATCTAAATTCAGAGCTCGCTGAACATTTACAGAACTCAGGTCGCCATGCAACGGTCCCGAAGCTATTAATGCACCTTACTAACCAAGTTTTTACAATTGCATACAATCATACCTCATCAGTCTGCTATTTACTAACAACTACTACTACTTACTACTGCATATCCTATTTCCTATCCTTCTAAGCTAAACACGCAGAGATTACAGATGCAACAGTTTACCATTTTCCGCACTAACCATTCTAAAGTGGATGGAATGATTAGCAAATTAGTCATTTCTCATCAGAATATTTCCATTACCTGATCTAACCCTATTTATATATGCATCTACCTTTATATTATCATCTGAAGTAGAAGTGGGCGTGGTAGTTGGCTGAAGAAACCAACAAATATTTAAACAAAGTATCAGCGTCTCCAGGGAGGATGCTTTGAGTGTGTATGCGTTGCATTTTAGTTTACTAATTTTTATTTTAAAACTTTTACATGTTTTGCAGCACTTACAATCATAAAACATAAGGTATAATATTTCAATCAATTTCCAAGAATAACCAACAATACCTTCTATTCTGTCTACCCCAGGAACCCTACCCCGTTTACCTAACCTATACATCCGTGTATCCCGAGATTTCTGACCTCAAAAATCATGCAGTACCCTAATAACTATCAGAATCAGATTCCTAACCTAACCCAATTCCAATTCCTCGCGCATTGGCCGCCCGCATGCTGTCCGCGCGTAGTAGTATCTCCCCCTTGGGAAATTGGTTTTTTCATGCATAAGCCGCAGCCTATGCAAGCTATTACGGTACATTGTATTGTATTAGCAAAGATTTCTTAGACTTGACCAACCCCAGATCACGACTTTCTATCCTGTCAACTTCAGTATTTTAGCATTTAGAAATCACTGAAATGTGTATAGAAAAGTACCCTGCCTCTCTACCACACCACTATCGTCTTCAAAATGTTTGTTTGGAATACACGTATACTTAACTACTTCCTAATTAGTTCAATAGAATCCAACCCTACCCAATATTTATACTAACCAAAACAAGGTTAATAAACCGGACTTTTAAAGGGTTGTGTAGAACTTCCGTTTGGTTTCGTACTCTCCGGTCGAGTAGTTTTAGAACGATCATTTATTCCAATATTTAATACGATAATTAATTCAATAAACTTCTCTAGAGAAAGATGCTTGTTGAAGTTGACAGCCGAAGTTATTTGTTTTTCATAGTCATTAGTGGATTAAACTGTTTAAATTAATGTCTAGAAAAACAAGCTTGCGGGTCAAGTGTATAGATTGTACAATAGTTGTTGTTATTACTACAAAAAAGCTAAACATTAGATATAGTTACGCACGTATCATGTTCCTTTTTCTTTTTAGTTATAAGAAAATAAAGAACCTCTCTACGAACTTGTAAAATACCATTTTTTATTTACATTTTAAGGGGATTATTTATGGAAAGTGCAAAACAGTGGTAGGCATATTTGCCATTTGCTACCAAGTATATATTATTTCAACTACATTGCATACACAACTACTTACAAAATATAAAACTTTTAACAATTTTTACTCCCAAATAAATAATGATTGTATCATTTTTTTCGCTGCCAGTCTCAAGATCAAGCGTTACCTTTCATTGGGAAGATAAATAAAATAAAATATATGTTTCACTAACGCAGTTTTCATGAGCTTAAAAAAATTACACAAACCAATGAATAGTTGTGCTATAATATTCGCAATACTAATTATTATTATTGCTCGTACAACGGACATTCATTACACATATTAAGTAGAATACAAATATGCTATAAGTTTGAGCATATGTAAATACTGGTTTCGAACATTATTTCTCTGCGTTTCCGACTAAATACAATTTTTAATTCATATAAAAGATTTCTTTTAGAAAACTAATTTTCTTGAATTACAGGAAAAGTTTTTCTAGCATCCTTTTCTGTCATTGTTTTTCTAGCTTTTGGAGTAGTTTGGCCGTCAAGCGTTCCTCGCTTTGAACCGAACTACATTTATATCATCCATAATTGTAAATTCCATTTTATTAAGTTATGTTTTATAATTATCTCAGTTTTTATAACTTTCCACTCACCAGAAGACTCATTGTAGAAAGATTATTTCTCATGGGCGTTATAGATGCTTCACTTCCAGACTGTGATATGGAATCTGGGTCTCTTTGCAAAGAACGAGACTGAAACGGACTCATCATCTGGGACATAGTGCGTTTGATTTTGTTAGGAGTTCTACTAAGGCTTAAGGCTCTTCCGACCTAGAAACAAATGGAGTATGAAAAATGAGGATATTTTATGTAATTAATTAATATAAAACAGCATGGCAAACCCACCTTTTTGCCTGCCTTTGAAGCAAATCTTGACGCCTTCTCCAATACTGTGCTTGAACCTCCTTCATGTGACCGCACGGTTGCTGCATCAACTGTTGTAATGAACTGTTCCTAAAATATCAGTACACAAAAAATTGATAGTTATTTTTGTTTAGATTTATCAAACAGGTAGGGTTTTGTTCTTATAAGATAGTAAACTGACATAGTCAACTCTGTCTACGGCATGAGCTAGTTGCTTCGCAAAAAATTCCACAACCGACACTTTCTGTTTTATTAAATCTTGATCCTCGGGAACCGTAAAAGTTAAAAACCGTTCTCGAATTTCGTCAGGAGGTCGAACGATAAAAGTAAATGATCTCGGCTCCCTAAATATTACAACAAACGTTAAGTACATTCGACATCAACTATCGTAGAAATAAGTAAATACTGTAACTTATCAATATCAACTTACATATCTTTGATACTACATATCTTCTTCACACTAGGAAAGTGTATCCATTCTAAAAACTTATAGCGTTTTTGATACGCCGAGCTAGATGGCCCATGCATAAATGACTTCCTTGAAACAGCAGGACTTCGTAAATTCGCCAGTGACATAGCCGATGACATATTTTTCGAGCCTCCTAAATTTTTCCTTTTCAAAACTTGGAAACTATCTGAGTAAACACAAAGAGTAAGCTGCTCATATTTAGGTCCAAATGCTTCATTCATTGCGATGACATCATATTTCTTCAAAAGAGTACGATGATCAGAGATCAGTTCCACGGGACAGCCTTCTATTTCGTGAAAAATGTCAAACAGCGCAACCCTAGCGTCGGCTCTTTCCTTCTTTCGGTTGATAGTCTGGTTGACTCTGTCTATCGCCTCTACTCCTTTCGTTATCCAGTCTGCATCCGGATTTGATTTGGGTGTTTTCTTCTCCAAGTTTTTCAATATTAAAGCTGTCGAAGGAAGCCTCTGAACAGGGCGGATGATTAGTTCTACAAGCTTTTGTTTTCCACATTGCGGTTTACCTAGTTATAAGGATACATATTTATAAGGATACTATTAGTAGAACTGGATTATCATCCAGCACAAATCAATTAATATCTAGAAGTTGCTTTACCTTGAGCAATTCTTAGAAAAGCCATAAACCTTGGATTTTCTGATTCACACCGGATGATTTCGTTTTTTACGGTTTCAAAGTACTCAACAAAGGGTTCATAGCATTTCCTCAGCTCTTGAGCCTAAAAGTCGAACATATTTAATACCTTTTTTACACTCAGCTCAGAATACAAAATACGATCAAAGTATCCTTACATAATTCACGTAAATCTGCCCAATCAAGCTTTCTTCAGTCCAATTTTCTAAAACTTTCAACATATCTCGAAGGATCCTCCTGTGCAGAGAATAAATCGGTAGAATAGGATTGAATATGGTTTTAGCTTCAACTATTGTAAGTAGCCTGCCTGCTTTCTGATCCTCTTGCTCACACGGTTCTTTGAATATCTGCAGGAAAAGAAAGAAATCAAACGCATGTAGCAACGACTTGAGCATTACTCCACTAACCAAAACATATTCAGGTTTCAGGTACTAATATTTACCTTAATAATATTCATTAAAATTGTAACATAGTTTCGCTCAGTTTCAACTAAATGAAGAAACTCGATTCGCCGAGGAGATAGCGTTTTCAAATCCGAGGATGTTATCGAAAGACCAATACGCTTTAAAATAGACGCTAGCTCAGTGTCCGTCACATCATCCGAACAGCCAGATGCGGCCAGAGACTTTCCACCCAAGTCGAGATTTTCGTCATCCTCATCAACCTCCATAATACTCTTTGGACAATCCACATGAGCAAGGGAGCTACAAAAGTTCACATACAACATTAATGACATTCTTCAGCCTAACTCAGAAAAACAAAGTGATCAAATCACCTAACAAAGTCCCGCATGAGCCTCTTCCTCTTCCTTCGTCCGATAGAACTTGGCGTTCCAGTAGTAGGTGTGTACATTTCTGCATCGCTGCTAAGCGCTCCCAAAGGGCTGGAGAAAGAGTTTGGAGTCCCAATACTGTTATTAAGAGTATCATCTCCAAAATCTTTATCGAAATTGTACGCGCTTTCATCGGCACACGCTTCTATTTGAATGGACGTCCAAAACCATTCTGCCTTCAGGATTTTTGTTCTTTCGGCTCGCTGTTCTTTCCAGTCTTTTGCAGAACCAGCATCAGTCTCATTTAAGTCATTAATAACCTACACCATTCCAGTCAAACCATAATTAAGGTGATTATCTTTTGATACAAATAAAGAATTAGAGATTCATATACACCAATCCCGTCCAATGTTTTAACTAATAGTAGCAAGTCTTAGATTTCCATTCGATCATTCAATCATAACTAAAACTACACATTTATTTACATGGTAAAAGCCCATCGATTATTTATGAAAAATGCTATTTAAGAGTTAAGACAAGTTAATAGTTAAGCAAACGCTATTGGACGGATTCAGAAAGTTTTAGAACCTATTAACAGGACGAACTCTAGATAAAGATAACATTAACGTACAGAAAGCTCAAAGCGGGCTCTCTTCAGTGGACTTCGAATATCGTCAGTGTCATTTAATCCCACCCTTTCCATCTCCCTCGGTGTTTCTGTTAGTACATTTAAGCTGTCGTTGTCCGCAATAAGGCTCCCTTTTACCTGAAGAAATTTATACACATATTTTCCCAATTAAAAGCTGAGGCTTTATTTTGTAGCATACAAGCAATTGCAAAGAACGTTTTATCGATAAGATCAAGAATAAAAAGACTGAGAACAGTTCAAGGAAGTGCACAGTGCATAGAAAATAATAACACTCCCAATGTCCCAATCCCAATTAAAATAAAACGAAAAACTCCACAGGCATGGACATTCCAAAATCATTCATGCAATGCAACAAAGTAAAAAAAACACTCAAGGATTTATGGGTTTAGAAGACGAGGGTTTCATCTCCTTAAAGATATTGCTGAGTAAAAAACATTAACTACTGTGCGTCTAACTACATATAATTATGCTGCAACTACATAGACATAACACTACATGCTTTTCAAGAAGTTAAAATACACTTACAATATGCGTGGCACTACGATCATTGATTGAAACGCATATTCCTTCATTTTCCTCAATCAATTTCACCATCCCAACTCTTTCAGACTCGTCAAATCCTTCTAATGCTATTTTAGCTCCATAGAACGCCCGGATTTTGAAGCTTATCTAAAAATGCACAAAGAAGAAAACACTAACATTTGAAACAATATCTCCATCAAAATTTCAATTTCACTATTACCATTTCTTTTGACAAATTGAAATGTCTATCATTCCTTTTTTCCCAGAGAAAGGGAACAAATTCTGGTTTTAATATTGGCTTATCTAAAGCAACTGCATCTCTGTATTTATTTCCCCTGCATTTAGCAGCAATAAGATGAGTCGGTGGTCCCTCCCGTTCGAGGTAAGTACCGTCCAAATAAAAGATTTTCCTTCTATAGTCACACTGCAAAAAATATCATGACATTTAGATTCACATAAATTAACACAAAAAGACTAGTAAATGCTACTACTGCTTACCAATTCATCCTTCGACCTCAGCCCAGTTACAGATACTCTGCAGCCTTTAAGCAGTCTAGAATATAACGGGTAGCCACTTCTAGAAATAGGTAAAACTTTCTCTGCGCTGTACCCAGTTTCAATAACAATAGGAGGTCCGTATATTCTCAGTTTTGAGGATTTTTTACGAAGCACATCGAAAAGGGGATGTCCAATGAAATCATCAAATATAAATATCGATTCAACTGGATCAATATTCGTCGGATTTAAATCCCCATCGTCAATTATTTGAGGTTGAATTTCAAGTTTCTACAAAAAAAAAAAACACAGAGTATTAAAATCCGGCTTTCCGTCCTGAATAAAGTGTCAATGCATCTTTCTGAAAATACTTTTAAAGCTTCCATTAGTTCAGAATGGTCCCAGCTCAGTCCAATAAGATAAGCAACCTTCGGATGCTGATAGAATGAACTAGAAATGTTCACAGGAGTTGAAGATGCAGACGCTGCGCTGAAAATGCTCATTGTTGGCGAGAATAATTCAGCCTTCGGCGCTGAAGGCCTGTAGTCTTCAGCATCAGAATGGGCATCTAAGCTCGAAGCGTCCGTCCAATAACCCCCTTCCATTGTCATATTTAATTATTATTAAATCCTCCTCAAATTAATTCCAGACCGGAATTTCCGCTGATAAACTGAACCGAGATTACAACGCGTATTTCTAATTTCTTTGATCCTTAGTTTTAGTTTTATCCTTAGTACAGCTGCCTAAAAGAATTCAGGAATGAAACAGCTTTAAAGTTAAACTTGATAACAATTACAAAATAATATTGCAATTTCAAGAATAAGAATAAGGAATCCACCTTTTAATACTGTTTCAGCACTCCTTTCTGCTATCCCGTTCTATCCATTCGTTCAACAAGTTCCTTAGATCAACACCTCTAGAAATAACAACATTTCCTACATTAATTAACAATTCCATGAACAGTTGATAATCGCAACGAAATTCCAGATGTTATTGGCACAAAACAAACCCCAAAAAAATTAAATCTTGCTTCTTCTTCAATCCTCAAATCCAAACCATTTAAAAAGCCAATTAATTCAACATATTCCACGGCTTTTTGAAACTACAAACAAACTGAGCAATACACAGATTCTTAGATAAAAAAAAAATAACCCACCTCTAATTTTTCAAGTTCACAGCTCCGTATCCCGTTTCCGTTGGTCAAAATCCAAAGAATTCATCCAATTCCATCTTTATTTCTTTCCAAATTCAAAGGTCAGCTTTCTAGACGCTGTCGCTGTTTATAAATCGCTAAAAAGATGCAGAATTAATACAAAATTAAAAACCCCGACTCAAAACAATACAAAAACTGCCAAAAAAAAACAGCAAAATCATATCAACTAATTTACTCACATGACACAAACAAACACCACCGATTTCAGTTTAATTCCTCAGCTAAACAGACCCTACACCGAATTTTGGGTGAGTATTTCAAAATTTCGGGTCAGTATTTCCAAATTTCGGTGTTTTTTCATAAAAAATTCGGACAAATTCGGGATAAAGTAGAAGTGAGGCGGAGGGGATAAAGTAAAGTGTCAGTTGGTCGTTGTTTGCATTTTCGTTCGTTACTTATTTAAAGCAGCCAATCCATCCAGCCCAAAATATACCCTAGGCTCCTCCCCTTTAGCCACCTTTTTTACTCTTTTTATAATGATTCATGGGGTGGGTCGTATTATTTCACATTTTTATTCCCATTTTTCGTCAAAATTTTGATTTTGATTTTTGATTTTTTTTCGAATCTTTACTTTCAAGGTTAACTTTGGTTTAAACTTGGGAAATTACAAGATTAATACATGTTTAACGGATTTACAGGCCCCTGACTCATCCCTCGTTTATAGCTTCTCTTTGTTTCCTCTATTCCTTGCTTTTTATAAAAGAAAGGGTGGGACATTGAGTGGGTGTGGTTGGATTTTGGATGGATATCCACATCGAAATGTGGGTGTGGTCGGATGTATGTATCTCGTAATTAAGACTGTAGCTGTACTTGCATGCATGCATCATTATATGAATGTTTGCTTAAACACAATTTTATTATCAAGATTCAAGAGAAAAAGAGTTCACATTTATGAATTCATGGTGGTAATTTGGTAAAAGATGCACAATGTGTTACAAAATCATCAAACTTAACGATTTTTCCATTTGATAATCTCTCTCAATAATAATATCAATTATCATCATCACTGAATTAATAATCCTAGGAATATTTTGCTCGCTTTCTGTCAAGTCAGATATCCTAACTTGTTCTTGACAATAACCTCTTAAAATAACTATATAATTCATACTTACTTACATACGAAAACCTTAGAACAAAATAATTGGTCTTACTTTCTATACGTATTTATAGAGTTATTAATCAGGCTGCATAAATCATTCATTTTCTAATTTTACATTTTAATTAGTTTATATAAACTGCGAGCGTGCATCAGATATTTTTTTTACATATGTAAAGTATGTAAGGTAGATAACTTAACCTAGCGTACTATTTCCTTATGGCTTATGCGATCGCTGCGATTTCGATAATTGCGAAAAAAAGTTTCAGTCAGCAAAACACAAATAATCTTCCACACCACACTCGATACGAAGTAAATATATAAACAAGATTTAAGCTAGTATTGTATGACTTTTTAAAAGCACATTCCTTTTACTACATAATCTCCTACTTTGTTGGCAATTGGCGTTGCAGTCTTTTCATTAGCAAGTCTATCTTCATCGTGACAATTATTTATTGCACCGTTGTTGTTGCTGGTCCCCAGGCTTCGCATGTTATTATTCGTTATATTGTCCAGTACTGCGGTCACTGGTGAGGGGGATATTGATGATGAGACATTTCCATTTAATTGGTTCTCTACTTCCGCGTCCGCCATTGCTGTCGTTTTAGCTTCATTAATATTATCCGCTTTAGTTACCACGCTCGTTCCCAATTCTTCTTCAGAAGTCTTACTTTCCGGGCTCTCGTAGATCTATTATATGAAAACATGAGTTAATTTCACGTCTGCATCAAAGTTACTTACATTAACATTCCGTCATTCAAGTATTTAGATAAGAAGAATAGGTAACAACAACGAACCATTAGAAACTAATTGTTACATTCTAATCTACCAAATACAAAGCTAAAGTCAGAACATCGCTGCGTAGCGTTTTCTGATAATTCTGCAATACCCAAAATATCTACTTCAGGTTGGGTATTTCCAACTTTGATTTAACTAACGCCTTCTTACAGAAAGCCTAATATTTGTCATGGTTTGCCAAAACACTAAATGTTTTGGGAATTGTCTACAAAAGTACTTTAAAACCGGGTCGGTTCATCTGAGGTCTAAAAACTAGATATATCGTATTACACTTTACCTACTTACTACAGCCAGATAACCGTTACATTACCCTTTTGACGATGTTTGGAATAGTTATCTGGTCGACTCTGCAACTCTATAGCTACATTAGTAATTCATTTTTAACTGATATGAACTAGAACTAGAACTAGAACTGTTAGGTCTAAGTTCACTTATCCTTGTGTGAACTCTAACAAGAACATCTACGGCTCCAATGGCTGAGCTGAGCATGCCTTGTTTTAAATGGAGATGAACTCAATACTTACAATCCCTGACTTTGGTAAAGGCATCGTGGGCAAGAATGGTGACAACTCTTACATTTCCCTATTTAAGTTGTTTCAACAACAAAATAGAAAGTTAAACTTACAAATGTCCGAAAAGCATTAACTGCTTTGGGAGGGATATAAAAAACTTTGGAAGTTCAAAAATACTTTGTCTTAAGGAAACTAACTCAATACTAAGTGGCTCTACACCTTAAATGGCATTGTAACTTACTCAAATTACCGGGGTATTGACTGCTATACTATACTAGACATCATTATTGTAGAATTAACTCCTTAATAATTTATTGTAACATGAAAAACAAGATTAAAGATGGTTCGAGTCCTAACTTACCACATTCGAAGTTATAGGTACTTGCAAGTGGATCTTTTGATGACACAGGTTCACTAATAGTTTGACACCATCCGATCGATCTCCGTGATATCTGCCTTCCCAAGCGTCAAGAAGAATATTGTAATATTTTGGGGTTTCGAAGTATGGAAAGTAACTGTGGGAGGTTGCACTGGGAAATATTCTACAGAATCCTTGGCATTGACTCAGTTCGTCTTCGGAAACAATTAAATGCCGAACATCGTCAGGAGTCAAATATTCTAAAACTGACTGCAAATACTGAAAAAAAGGAAGGTAAGATAGAAATAAAATAAAATAAATTTAGCCAACGCCTACTTACGTTGTTAATCGTTAGATACACAAACGCAATACTTACTTCAGCTCTCTTATCATACTTTGATTTATAAGCACGGTGCTTGTGTAATTCTTCTTTTGACAATCCACTTGTGAAAATACGTCGGTCAAATACTGGCGTTTCTAACTCGAGGCTTACGTCCAAACTGTTCATGAACATCGCCTGAAATCGAAAATTTTGACAGTAAGAAACCTCATATTACGATTTATCTTTTATCTAATCTTCTGATCAAATCTATGAGATCAAACCTTGGTTGCAGCAGAAAGTTTAGGAGGAATTTGATATCCTACGATGTTAAAAACCTCTTTTATCATTGGACCTTTGACAGCAAGATCCAACGGAGATGAAGAGTGCAAAGATGGACTTATATTGACTTCAAGAAGCCAAGGCTTAAGCTCACTGTCCAAAATAATATCAAATCCAAACAGCTCATATCCATTATAGCTGTTGGGTAAGCAGTGAGCAGAATTTGTGATTGGTTCTTCTGCACTGATGAAAGTTTTTATCACGATTTCCTCTATTTTATCCCATAGAGCATTTGTGTTTATTCCTTGCTCGCCTAAATACTTCCAGAGGGTTTTCACAGTCCTACATTAAGTTATATAAAATTAGAAAACACATGACAAAATAAAATTACTAGAGTTAGAAGCATCTAAAAAATGTCCATACCATTTATGACCTTCACAAGAATCGGCATCTTCGTTGTGAGTGTAAAGCTCGCAATTTTTATTTATAGAATAATTTGTCAAATGCATGAAACGATCACCAGCTCGTTTAGCGTCGTCCGAATATTTAACGGGTGCGAATCGCACGAGTCCATCGTTGTAAACATAAACCCTACAGAGTAAGAGTCAATTTTTATTACTAAAGCACCATACGCAGAATACAATTCTTCAACCGGGTCTAGAGAAAGCTTACTTTAAGGGATGAAAGCTGGTAACCAGAACGTATAGCCGAAGGTCAAATTTTCTATCATTTATGAGGTACGGATTGGAAATGTATGACTGGACAATGACAGGTTTCTTTTTTGAAATTTGATTCCACTTGTTAACGACTCGAATACCGGTACCCCTTGCTCCAGCAGGCTGAAAATATATACAGGGAAAGGCAGTTTTAGAAACAGCTTTTCTAAAAGTCAAGTTCAATCAGTAATAATATAAACTACCGGCTTGACAATCCACAACTGTTTTTTCTGTTCCGAAGCTTCCCAAGCCGACTTGAGTTGTTTTAAATCTTGTGGAAGACAATATGACCGAGGAATGAAACCGAATTCCTCTTTGCCAAACTTCATCATGTAACGATGCAAGTTGCGCCATAATCGATCTTTTCTACCGAGTTGGAAGGTTCCAGGAAGATGATTAAGTTTTTGGAAGTCTTTAAGATTAGTTTTGAAAAGAACAGCTTTCATATGCTTTCCCCACTGTCCACCCCATTCCACGGTCTTTCTCAAAATTCGATAACCTGGGAACATCAATTTAAGTTTAAAATACATTAATTCAGATACCATAACGGTACTCCAAAACCTACCAGAATTAGTCAGTGTCTTCTTCACAACATTAGGAGTGATGGGAGAAAGTCTCCATTTTAAATGCCTCTTAATCTCACTAGGTAAAGTCTCCGTTCTCTCATCATGAAGGCAGAAGTTAATGTAAGGCGGAACAAAAGGGAAATAAGATGGTCGAATTGAAGGCAAAACCCTGCGAATCACACTGGAAACGGGTATCACATCAACCGAAGGTGTCCGGGATGATGGTTCAGATTCATCTACAGAGTCTTCATAACATTTTGAATCCAAATCCCCATCTAAAACGCCAATATCATCCTCTTCCTCTTCTTCGTCTTCATCCTCATAGTTGTTGTCACTATCATTGCGAGATGAGGAATTTTGTATCGCAGAAGTTAGGCCAGTTTTAGTAGTTTTCTTGAACTTCTTTTTCTCCGCTGACTTTATCCTATATGAAGTGACGACTCGAGGACCCTTTTGACCACTAGGAAAACCAGTGGGTTTCGAACACATTTTACTGGAAGACCTATAGAAGGTAAATTAAATTGTCTTAACATTCGCCTAAAAAAATATACATATTCTACAGAACCCAGAAAAAACACGCCCGTTTCCCATACTTACCGCGAGGCTTCACTTAAATATGGCGAACACGTTCTAATTTTGCCGAGGAATTCATCAAAATTTCGCTCTTCACTACTGCTCCCGGAGCCCGACCCACCGCTAATCGTTCTTTCACGTGAGGTTTCCCCTTCTTTAGTAACTTTCATTAAATCCTTGGAACAACCTGGAAGAAAGCGCAAAACAAAATAAGTTTCTATTCCAACTCAACAGAAACATACCAACACAGATGAAACTGAACACTTACCAGCAGCATTAACATTTAAACCACTTTTAGCTCGATCTCGATCACAAGAAGTTCCCGGATTCCCACAATACTCTGCGGCATCCTTATCATCATCCTCATCCGAAGAATCCATCGGAGTAGCGTTGTCCTTGTCCTTCAAGGGTGAAACATCTCTTGGTCTTTTCCCAAAGTGGGTTTTCATATCGCCTCCGTTATTATCCGCCAATCTGTCCTGATTCTCAGTATTCTGATTGAATTCTGAGCTGTTTTCGTCACTGCAACGACGAGCACGTTTTCCAACCGTTGGTTGACTCCAGCCCATGGCATTCGGTGGTCCTGCAGTAGCGGATTTAATTTCCTTTCTAGTCTCGTCAAAATAAGGATCAAACGGACCAAAGTTTAATTTATTCCTCGCGAAGAAATACGTCTGTTTTGATCCCTTTCCCTTATTGTTGCTGTTTTCCGCACGATCAGCTTCTAGATTAGCTGGATTGGTTAACTCCTTCGGTTTCGGTGGTGCAAACACGCCCTTAGTAGGAAAGAAGATGCCTGAAAGTTTCAAATAAATGAATAAGAATATAAGAACACTTCTACGCACTTATACAAGCTGCTTGTTTCAAGCCTTACAAAAGTATCTTTACCGAAATAAGCGGACTTTAATGGTTTAATGGAAGAGTACGGATGATTCGAAAGATAACTTAAAGAAGGTAAAGACGAGTTAATAAGGGGAGTCTTTGTAGAATAACAAAACGGCGTTTTTTCCAAATTCAAAGCACTTTCTTTAGGTTTAGGCCGGTCGATATGAGTAACAGAGAATCTATTTAATCCCACGCTAATGTTACGACTTTCAAAAAGAGCCCCTTTAGTTTTAACTAATGAAGTAACTAGACGCTGATTCTGAGATCTCAATATTGCCGAAGTTTCGGACTTTATCCCATCCATAGTCTGTTACACATCGAGACCTCCGTCAATTCAAACTAGCTACCACTTTCTGATAAAAAATTAAATGAACCTCTACACTTGTTCCTACGGATTTAAAAAGTAGTACATACTTTTTGACAGCTTTTACTAAAGGAATCAAAGTCTACAATCTACAAATAAATAGCGACCGCAGTGCAACGCTTATCAATTTCATGACTTCACCGGGAAACTGATAAGTAACGTTAGGAACGATAACAGACACAGATTCATTTAAGACCCGTGGGGGTCAAAAAACCCCACCGGGTAATTAAATAGCCTGACGTATATTTTTATCCACCAAAATCACAAAAATATAAATAGGAAACGGGGGAAAAATTATAAAAATTTACGTCAGATTATTTAACTACCCCCGGTACGGTTTTTTGACCCCCACGGGTCTTCAAACTGTCGATTTAGCCCAAACCCCCACGTTGAGAAACAAAGACCCTAATAATAATGGGATCTGCTAGATTTACTCGGAGTTTAAAAAAAAATAAAAACATAAACCCAAAAAATTTATGACATTTTACGAAAATTACACAATTTTTAACCAAACCTTCATCTCTCAGCTCATCCGCTTATGGAGGATACTACTTTAAATTACGAATTGCCATTGCAAAACTGCAATTCTTACATAAACTATGTTACAGGACGACTAATATTAAATATCCTACGCGAAACATGAGAAATACCAAAAAAATTCATACATTTAATACAATAAATACATACATACCTGCCGCATGACGATACTACTACAACTACTAACCCTTTTGTCGCAGTTGGAATGAATCAGAATTAAAAACTAAACACCGACAAAACTGACTCGATGGTTAATAATTTTTTTTTTATGTCCAAAAATGTCTAAAACGATCCCACATGTTGATGAAAATTTATTTTTATAAAAAAAATAATTAAACATAAAAAATTATGGAGAACTCGTCAACTTTTTAAGACGGAAATAAAATAAGAAACAGTAAGAATTTCCGGACAAGCTGAGCTATTTGCTGGTTGTTGTTGTGGAAGATGAAAAAGAAGGCGAAGGATCGTGCAATTTTAATATGGAGGAGTTGGAGTTGGAGTTGGAGAAAAAAAGAGGCATGGATGTTATGTTAGTTTTTGTAGGAATTCATTGATTTCTGTCTTGAAACAAACGGACCCTTCATTACCTATTCGGTCAAAACTGTATTGGCAAATTTTAAAAAATTAATTTCAATTAATTTAATCTCTCCTTTTACTGAATTAAATTTTAGGATATTTTTTTAAATCCTTAACTGAAACTGAACCCACCAAAAACACCCCTTTTATTGATATTTATGGTCCAAAAAGTAGACATACTCTGCAACAAACCATAACCAACCTTTACAACAACTACATTTTTTTATTATACTACTGACGACGGGAGTGAGTATGAGTAGAGTAGGCTGAGCACTTTACTTTGTGCATATGGGATTCATTGAAATTGGATTGAATACTCGAAAAAAAACGGCGAGGTCATGTCCTGTATTCATGTATTAAATTACTACACGAACGACATGCACTGGACAAGGACAGTATCATGTACTGAACTGAAATATACATCCCAAATTCACAAATGTTTAGCACTTTAACTGGTTAAGTGTGCTAAAACTGCGGTTAAATGATAAAGTTATATATCAAACAAAAGCATTTCACATGATTCGCGAAGATTCACTTTATTTCTGGGAGATGTACGCTACGCAGAGAGTAAATTAGGAGGATAGGAAATGATACAAGGACAAATTCGCAGACAATGGCTTTATTCAACAGATAAAAAAACTTCCGATTTTTCATGACAAGTTCAGTTCAGATTAATTTACATTTTTAGAGTTTTTTTTTGGAACGTCTGAAAAATCCTGTTTTTTCCCTCAAAGATACTAGAGTTTTTAACAATCCTCAAAATAAACCTAACAAATCTAACCTAAAATTTATGGATGCAGCAGGCTACTACGATTGATTCATAGCAGCTTTTTTTTGCGGCATAGCTTTTCTGGGTTATCGTCTTTGATTAAATTATGAAAAAAACGCTACCCGAGCGTATAAATTCCCAGAAAGCACAAAATTTAGTAACAAAGCCATTATTCCTCGACAATTGGCCGCGGCGTATGCATGAAAAAAATGATGTTTAACATAGGATGCGGCTTAATTAACGCGGGCGGCCTAGTATCATTGAGGAATCAATCACGGTAATTTTAAAAATAAAAATTATCCCAGATAAGAACATATCAAGCTATTTTCTAAAAAGCATATCTACCGTATTGTCTCGAATAGCGTCCGGGGAGGGGACATTAATTATTTTTACAGTTTTTTGGGGTCAAATTGAACACAATTAAATTAAATGGGATTTTATATGGGGTTATTAATATTGATTAAGGGGGGCCACTATTCCAGACAAATACGGTATATGGAATTTTGTTCCAAATGAAAATAATAATTGCATGATTAAATTGCATGAAGAAAAAGCACCTCCCTCGTGAAGGTTGTTTGCCGCTTTTACTAAGTTGTGGATTGGAGGATTCAAGAATATTCAACCCCGGGAAACCTTGAGATTATTTCATTCACAACTTCCATCCACTTCTTTTTTAACTTTAGTTAAAAAACAAGACATTTTAATAAATTCTTGGACGGTTCAATCAAAAAAGGTCAAATAGTAGCTTATCTGTGACCCTGTGACCCTAAGACGCTGAAGATAAGAATGTCCGCATAATCCTCCAGTTTTGGTCGTTTTTTCGGCAAAAGGGTTTGCTGTTGCTCTAGCTTATCGTGCGTGAGCGACTACTGGAGCGTCAGCTCTATAAAAACCCTACATTAAAAGCATTCATCCAGCCGTAAAGATAAGTGGTAAGTACCGTTATTTTGCTTATTGCTTCTCTGGGGAAGTGTACTTAAGGTTAAGGAATAACGAGCGTGGCCCACGTCACCTGGCTAAAGGTATAAAGATTTAAACGGCTTTTGACCTCAACTGTCACGACCTGCACTAGTCCTAAATGTCATGACCTGCACTTTGACTTGACATGTCACGACCTGCACTTGACCTTAAAATGTCGCGCACACGACCTGCACTATACCTAAATAACATGAACTGCACTTTGACTTGACATGTCACTACCTGCACTTGACTTTAATGTCACAAACACGACCTGCGCATGCGCTATACCTAAATATCATGACCTGCAATTTTAACCTTAAGATCCTATGGTATGACGCGGATGACGTCACGAAATATCCAGTTCGGGGCCAATTGAGAATCACGCCTACGTCGGTTCTTATGGGGAGAACGGAAATTCTTGGAAACCCTACTTCTCCTACAGATTTCAAC
>JAQFZX010002320.1:0-20018 GCA_034682405.1 Hydroisotoma schaefferi | reverse complement strand
CGACTTAAGTGCCAAATGGTAGCACAAATGTCAACAACTATCTAGGACACAATGTGATCACCGGGGCCGTTACCGGGACCGTTACAGGGGCCGTTACCGGGACCGTTGTAATCACAGTATCAGTAGTAAAGTAATGCAATTATGAGGTAGGTTTGTCTTTGATCATTTTTAAAGAATGCCACTGTCATGCTCTACAGTTTATTTCAACCTTTTCCTGTACGTTAACGGGTTATAAAATGTTAAAGTGAAATCTGTCATCGCTATACATAATTCGCATCCAGCGTAATATTCCGTTCAAGCCTACATTTACATCTCTTATATCAGTCGAACCAGTAGCTAAAGCAGGAAATGACCTTTGACTAAGGTAAATATATACAGCCACTACTTCACAAACATCAACCTTGGTTCTCCTTCCACAATATATGAATTGAGGAGGCTTTTATGTACAAGAAAAGTAGAATGGTATGGTTTACTATGAATATGCAAAGTAAAAGGAAAAACCTCAGGCTCCACACACAACCCACAACAGCAGAAGTTATTGTCGGTTATAGAAAAGTACCGAGAAGATAAGTAAACAAGCTTCCGGTGCCGAGAAGTTTATTAAAATTCCATGTACGTGATATCAGTTGACCCAAGGTACTAAATATATTAAGAGGAACATATTATATTGTATTAACTTTACATCAGACTCCTTGCTTTACTCTACGGACTTACTCAACTCTTTCTGCTCTGTTGGCGAAGGACGGACAAGAAAGAATTCGTAAAACGCTTTGTCATCATGTACAACATCAATGTACATGTATGCTTTTTCATGGCAATAATAGTTGCATAATACAGCAGAGCTATACTTGCTACGTTAAAAGAATCCAACTTTCTTCACCAAAAAGCCGGGCCAAATTCACTCGCCAACTCTTGACTAGCTCGTTTAAACCCTTCATCATTATTACTATCATTATCATTAGGGTAAAAAACTCTGGACATTACTTTCCCCATTGCTTTTGTTCATTGAATTTTGAAAATTCAAAAGAACTACCACAAGTCTACCAGTAACCCAACCAACCCACCACTAGCACTATTCCTATTACTTCCTCCGACCTATTTTTTTATAAAAGAACCCTCCTTATCATTAGAATCTTCAGCAGTACATTACTATTACTACCAAGTGCTATTAGTAAGAATTTAATTGTTTATAGCATCAGAAGCGCATTCATCGCTATTTCCAAGGTACAATGTAATGTAGCAATTTACAATGATGTAGATTTATTTTAATTTACTGACTGACAATGATATTTCACTCTCACATTCCTTCCTACCTTTGCCATTGCTTTTGATTGCTATTGTTGCTTACAGAAGAGAGTGGAGATAGAAGTCTGCACTTTCCTAGTGGAACCCACATTAATAAAATACACTAGTTGGAGAATGTAAGTTTTAGAAGTAGCATATAGAAAAAGAGGAGGACGCGTAGTGATTACTCATTTCTTTATGTGGGAAAAGTTTGTTTTATTATAACCCTAATGGTATGGTAGTGTAGTAATAATAATAATGGTTGTGAGTCTTGCTTTTGGTAAGTAAAATATTATGCTAGAATAATACCCACCAGAGACCCATGCTATGGCAGCTATCTAGGTAAGGAAAGTTCAGGGAGGTGGCTGTTAGTGTATGAGTGTCTGGTTGAGTGATGCAATGTGTACGAGCTATCATATTTCTCCTGTCACGAAACATATTAAAATTTACTCTGTCTCCTGGGATAGAGAATCTCTCCCACTTTCATTCGCACATATTCTTTGACATTACCAACTAATACCCCCACTATTACTAAGTCACCTACAGCTACTACTACTACTCTATTATTATTACTCTTGCTAGTGTAAATGTCAACTCTTCATACTCTTTGTTGTCTTATTACCTATTACATCGCAGTATATTCGCATCGCAGTATCTTTGTCCTAGATTTACCAGTGTCGCTGGTTTGTCCACAGTCTCTCTTTTGTCACTAAAGCTCATAATTGTTAGCTAGTGGAGGGGTTGTTAATGATAAGTCCTGATATGGTGGTTGTGTCGACGACCACGTGAAAGCAAATAGAAGAACCATAGGGTGGGAGCAGGAAGAAGGTGAAAGTCTTATAGACTTGTGAACCACTATTGAACTTATGAACCAATAGAATACAATAGCAATATCAAATAGTGTTTCTATTTTATTTCTATCTAAATTATATGGTAGACAAGGCCCCAAGTAGCCGTCACTTTTTGGCTTTTACAGACCTCAAACAGACAAATAGTTTTGGGAACATGCATGCATTTACTGGTCGTTGGTTGCATGAAGAAACATAACAGAAATTTATAAATGGAGATAAAGGTAGTGTGGCTTGCCTGTGTTGCACCGTGGCACGCGATCACAGAGATGTTTACAGGTCAAATAATATTGTTTTTAGCTCTTTATTAAAAAACCTGGATTGTGGCATTCAGACTATGTTTTTTAAATCCACTCTTCCTACATAACTCGACTTTATCAAAGAACCAAACGGAACTCTGCTATGGATATTATGAAGATATATTTCAAGTACTGCAAATTCCATGGGAAATGGCATGCTTATGACATTCTCCTTGAAACATGATCTTGTTATCACTCCTTTCTAATCTAAACCACAAATACAGAATACCATCTGTTAGTGAAGTTCTTCCCAACTTGAATGATCAAATTCAATGCATAGAATACAGTGCATAGCAGTACAAGTAAGGTATATTAAAACACAACACTATGGCATGGCAAAGAAGAAAATATCAAACAGGATTTTCTAAGAACTCGAAAGCTTTCACCTGTTTGGTTCTGTACATTACTTTTCTCTTCTAAAAGCACGACTGCCAACTCTCTGATGGAATTTAGATTTACCATATTCATAGTATTGTGCTTTTATACAATTCTTGATTTGTAATGCAGCATGGGAATTTACCTCGAAGCTATAGAGCTGGGCTCTGATCACTATGCGGTTAACATAGATCGAGTAAGATACCTACATACAATTCTAAATTCTACTCCAACGCTTACTTAGATTCGATCCCCAATTCCCACGTTGTAGGAATCTAATATAGATACAGCTGCTAATTCTTCTACATCCCTGGTTTGTTGATCTTTCCTTAGGTATATAAAAAGCTGAAACTCTGCAGTTGGCAGTATCATCCAAAATAATGAAGTAAAGTTTCTATAAAATGAGAAAATCTACTTACTCCGGCATTAATACATTTGAACTACATTTTTACAATTTTATCTCTGGTAATTTTAAACAAAAGGGTTTGATAACCCATTTTTGTAGAATTTCCATTCAAACCCTTTCAATAAGCTCCTTTATTCCTTTATTCAATACTTCAGTGGAAAATAAAATGTAATACCACCCGGCAGAAAGGACGTACCTAATCTGGAAAGAATGGGAATACAATATTAAGAGGCATATTTTCCTTTCAGTTTGGCCATAAGGAAGGAAAAGATTTCGGGAATTGCATGCGTTGGGTCCATTATTCGAAAAAATCCATACATTTCCCCAGTTATAAAAAGTACAAGTATAAGTAGCCTTTTAACCTTCCCCTCGGGTAGTACCTAGTTGGAAGAGAGACCCATTCAACTACAACTCGTTTAACGTTCAACCCCTTAAAACCATTATTACAAAGAAAGTAGATAGAGATGGAGAAAGGAATCGTATTATTTCCTAATATTATTCCTCCTAAGACTGTTTCTTCTCGGAAGCTTGTCCTCCTCCTTTGTGCTTTATAAATGAATATAAACTTACACAAAAAACCATGCAACGCCTTACAAATACTTTATACAATTTTACCCTGTACTGAGTGTTTATGTGATAGAAAATAACGGGGAAAAATTCTACCATCCATGAAGTAAATAAGAAAATACCAAATAGACAACTACGTAAGTAGGTAACACGAGAAGGGGCAAGGTACTTGATTCTTGAGGGAAGTATACATCAAGTTAAGTGTAGAGAATGAATGCTTCAGGTAGATGAAAGAAAGTTTCAGTTGGTAGAGAAATTTTAAGGTTATTTCCAACTTATCTATACTTGCTATTAGACGTGTACAAAGGTTTATCGGTTTTTCTTATTTCTTAGTTATAAAAAGCAACATAATTTCAAAGGAGGGTCCACAGCAATAACCTGAGGTTATTATAGTGAAACGAAACGTACGTAATGAAATGAAACGAATAAGATGAAGTGTACAATAATAATCCTGGAAATTGGACCATAAAGCCTTCTTTCTTCGCCAAAACAGCTTAGCCCTTGTCGGTTGAGAGAAATCTGATCGTGTTGCTGGAAGTAGTGGTATGAGGTACGCAAATAAGTGATAAAAATGTTAACACATTTCAAATTTTTAGCTTTCCATTAAATTAAAAAAAAAGTAAGACAGCAGTAAATGCAAGAAGAAGAATTATTTTTAAAAGTTGGGTATGGCGATTTATAAAAACCAAATTTATTTATATTTCAAACTGAGTGAAAGTTGTACTTATTTGCGGCGTAGAAAGTCACTTTCTCCCATCAAAAAGGACTAGAGCGGAGGGATGTAGTTGTGTCTTTGTTGGCTGGTGTTACAGGCGGTTCTTTCTGTCATCCTTGATGTCTGCTTTCCGGTCACTAGTTTGTGATTTCTCTAGAGCTTAGCCAACCAGCTCAGAGTTTTTTTTATAGTACAACTAGGAATGGCAGTAGCACTAGTTCTTAAAGGATGAAGTTACTTAGTTTCACCTTCGTCTATTCTGCTGTTGGTCGAAAGATCTGGATGCAAAGACTATCTATGGGCATTTTCAATCTAGGAAACCAGGTTTATTTACGAAAATCAACAAAGCTAAAGAACTCTAGTAATATCCCAAAATTGCAGTACTTCCATAGTGTGTTTCTAGTTTGCTTAGGTACACAGTGGCTAATGTTGTTGATGTAGCTTTCAGTATTACCAAGTAACAAGTTACACCATACCTACCTACATATTCCCTATATGAGCGTGTAATATTTTACTTTCCCTGATGTATCAACGGCACGAGTTTAACTTAGACATTTTCGAATACTTTAATGTTGAAAAGTCAAAATCAAACCGCACAGAACATCCAACCTTCCATGGAGTCTTATCTAAAGCCTTTTATGCTTCCCTTCTTTTCTAGGTCTTTCTATCAAGGTGTAGTTTCATAAGAGCGCGAGGCTGACAGTTTATGCTTACTAACCATATAACACTTATTAGATTTAATCTTTCTAAAGCTGACAAACTGAAGAAAGTTAATATTTGAATAGCTTAGCTCTCTGAACTCTGAACTACTCAACTCCAAAGTTTCTAAAGACGACCACCTGATGAAGGCCAGTCAAGTCAGTGCAAGGGCGTAAACCCTAATACTCCCAACTCTCAACAAGCTAAAGAATTAGCTCTGTTGAATCGCCTCCGTCCTAGTAAATATCAGTAAATTTCCATTACATCGTCTAACTCTCTAGTAGAAAATTTATTTCAATAACTCAAAAAACGCACAAATTGTAAAGTAAATCTACTCTAACACCTAACCAAACGCCAAAGGCCCACTATACTGTATCATATACACTTTCTCAGGTTACTTTCCTAACTAGGTAAACCCTACTCTCTTTCGCTTTCGATTCCATATGATATTTTGTCTCTCTCTGTGTCTTTCTTTTGCTCATTTTGATACAAACTTCAATTCTTTTTATCTTATTTTCCCAACTCTGGCATATTTTTACAATGCGAGAAAGAAAAACAACGAGAGAACTCTGAATGCTTGATTTATTACCATTTATATCTATCCAGAATCGCACAAGAGCTCAGCAGCTGGTTTAGTAACATATGGAAAAGAGAAGAAAGAAACGACAAAAGGTAACAGAGCGTTATAATTTTTCCCCCTTACAATATTAAAATTCGAAACAGAATATACCCAATTCTTTTACCAACCGTGAAGGGTTAAAAAACCTACAAGCGCAAGGCTAGTTAATCATACAATTCAGTTTTGCAAAGGCTTTAACAATTTCTACATGCACCAACCCACCACTACTGTACTACTCTCGGTAGGATTTAAGGAACAAGGATAGAGTTGGCCAAACCAAGCATTCTAAAGGTGGATATAAACTTGGTGAAAGGATCCCGCAAGTAAGGATTCTGTGGTTGAAGTTCTTTCACTTATGCTAGATATAACATATTTTTTTTAAACTCTTTACAAATCCTTTAACATATGGCCTAAAAGGTTCTATTAGTCTAAAGATTCGGGTAGGTCCCAGGCTAATACTCTTGCCGTCCTCTTTAGCTTTTCCCTGTCATATTTCATTATTTACATTGTACTACCTACATTTAACTAAAATCCTTACAAAGCCTGTAGAGATTTATAGTATAGTTACTCTACTTTTCCCGTTTTTTATGTAGGGTTTCTTCCTCTGAAAAAAACGTTAGGGGGTGATGCGGTTGTTAAAAAAGTTGAGTAATATATATATATATAGTGTTTGTAATACATAAGCCCTGCACTTTAATATCATGAAAGACTAAGATGGGTTAAGTAGATAGGGTATTTGCAGAAAGACATGCAGGAACTTTATGCAAGTTGGTTGGTTTCGCTTTAGTGAAATAAATTTTTTTTTGCTGTTGGTGATGATGGTTAGTTGGTGAACAAAGTTTTAGGAAAAGTTACTTGGTTGTTCTTATTGGTACTTGAGCTACATTGCGGTATATTGGAGAGAGTGAAAGGTTTTATCTCCATAAATGTAAAGAGAGAGGAAGAAGATGGCTCATAGAAAAAAAGATTAAGGATGGTTTTAGGGCAAGAAGAAAAAAACTCTTGAGCTTTTTTCGCAAGATGAGATATCAGCATCCAGCCGTGAGAGTGGGTTTTTATCAAAATTACATGCTTGACTAATGGAGGACGGTGTTGAGAGGGGAAAGGACGATGCATGCTAAATTAAATGGTAGAGGGTTGCGGTTAGTGAAGGTAGAATTTGCTTTTATTATGAGGAAATCCTTTACGTTTTCTAATACTAGAGGCTGAGCAATCTACTCGGAGTTCACTACAAGGGTACTTGGTATTGCGGAGGCTGATGAGGTACAGGGAGACGATATGGGATTAATTAAATAAATAATGAAGGAGGTATGCGAGATCCATCTTTGATCGAGTTTAAACTCAAGATGCTAGAGTTTACTTGTTGTGGGGTATTCTTGCTAACTAAATCTTTGCTCGGCTGGTCTATCTTTGAAATTGGATGGTACTTTGGTGGAGAAGTAGAATGTACTTTACTGAATGATGGTCATAATTGCTGTTGAAATGTGAAGCTTGAAAGTAAGATTTACTTTGAATAAAGTCTTAAACCATCAAAAGTAATTTAAGACTTTAAATACCTATTGTATCAATATGAATAAAACTTTATTTAATCATATGTCGTAATAAAATGTTGCATAATTTAGACTGAATCATCCAAATTACATACCTACTTTACATTAAACCCAGGTTATATTTCTATGTACACTACCTAGGCAAGTAAAATTCTCATCCTGCATTTCGGATGACAGTAAACTTTCAATAATCTTTAGATTAAACTAAATCCGGGTTATGTTAATATTATCGATTTGTACACTAATTCTGTAAATGATTTTATTTCTTCACAAGAAACATAAAATCACAAAGTTCACAACAATGCAATGCCTAAATTAAAATTAGTAAAGAACTAAAGTCAAGTGGAAAGTCAGTCTACAAAACGTCCGCTACTTTCAACTTTCTCCTCCTGTAAACTCATAGCAGTATATTTGAAAATCACCATTATTATCATTAAAGAAGGCTTCATCTTCATTAGCAAGACGGATGGCTGATGAATAAGGAATCGGGACCGAGATAGGTTTACAACACCAGCAAACAATCAGCAATTTAGACACAACTAGAGAGAAACAAACCCTTTTGAGACAGGAAGAACAAGAGCTAAATATTATGTGATGGCTAGGTCTTAAAAACAAGGGAAAAGCTGCTGAACTCAAAGAGCAAACAACGCAACGGTTCACGTCTCTTAGTATTACGGAGTTGAATAAAACATAAATTAAGACAAAATCTACGCGTAGGATTAGAGCACACAATATAATATTTGAAGGGGTATCTTGTAGCAAGTAACGCAAAATTTAGAAACTGACAGGGAAGTGTATGCATAGTTGATGATAACCAAAGCAAAAAAGTGCTTATCCCATGAATACATTATGATTTTGTGTAACTTACGAGGCGGATGCCGTTCTGAGAGGAGGATAGAGCATGCCTAACTATTATCATTAAGTATTCAGGATGCTTATCTCTTTTTAAAGTTTCTTAATTCTAGTTTTTCTCCACGAGGCAAAAATGTTGCGTAACTTAATGTCAGTGAAAGTACCTACTTGAACTACCTACCTATCTAGAACCTTTATTGGGCTTGAACTTTAATGCTTCAGCATTTCACTGAAATAAGTGCAGGTGAAACTGGTAAAGTTAGCTCATAGTTGTATTATTTATAATGTTTACAGCCTCCCGTAAAACTCTATCTGTACTCTTTCTTATCACTAATTAACTACCTTAGTTTGATCTCTTGGAATAGCGAGATGATTAAACCCGCACTTTACGTTCTTTTTGTATAGACAACTTTCACCCTTATCAACTAAGTATATGTATGTGTAGGTCTGCCAGTCAATTTGAGATCTTGAATGTGTTACTTCTAAGATGAAATGCTCCTAAGAAAATCAACTAAAACTCATCTGTCTGTACTCTGAAGTAAACGGATAGATTTATTTTAGACCATTTCATTTCAAGTATCTAGAACAAGCCTGTAAGATTAACTTCACAGCCTGGAGCTCATCGTTCCATTCATTCCATTTCATTCTTCATAATAAATTTTCTATCCATATTATACGACTAACGCACTGAGAATAATCGAACAATCCATAAATATAACTACACTTCATCTTGGAAGTAGGATTAAGGGGCTAAAAGTAACATTCTACTTGACATTATTAAAGACAAAAGCCCTCAATCCTAAAGTACTAGTGGGGAGGAGAAGAAAGGGAGCAGAGTATATTAGCTGACGTGCTTAAAGCCTACCAAACTGAGTAAGATAACTGAGATTTTTGGGGAAATTAGTAGCATACTAGACCTCAAGGGAAGCTAGCCAGCTTCCTAAATATTGCATACCCCTGTTCCTGTTCCCCATTCCTCTACCCCGTTTCCTTTCTTTGATCACTACACCCACGACAGGTCCTTCTTGTCCCCCCCCACGGTTTCCCAGTCCCCTTCCTTGTCGACTACACCCTCCGCAGCTCGGCCTTTTCCTCTCCCTAGTTGCCCCCTACACCTGGTCTCAGTTTGCCTTTCCCCAGTTTCCTCTTTCCTGGTTTCCCCAGTCCCCCTCCTTCACAACTACAACCTCCACAGCTCCCACTTTCCCATTTTTGCAGTTCCCCTTGTACCCGGCCTCAGTTAGCCCTTCCCCAGTTCCTCCATTTGTTAAAAATATATATGAACAGCAACTTACCTTGTGCCCAATATGGACCCGAAGTGGCCTTCAAACGGGCTTTTAAAACCAATACCCTCCCACAGTTCCCCGACCCCCATCTCCTCCTTACCCCCTTGCCCTCCTTTCTTCTCTTCCTAAGTTTCAAAATGTTGCAGAAGCTTCTCCCGTGACCCAGTCCACTCCCCAAGGTTCGACAGCAGAAGCATAAGCTACTGTTCAAGATGTAATGATATACATACTGTTCCGTTCCCGCATAAATATGCATAGAAAGTTTCAACATAATATACGCAAGTGGAAAAGGTCTTCCATTTCGGCAGTAGAGGTATTGAGAGGCATATATTCACATTTCAACACACGGGAGACATACTATGTTAAAAACGTAACCTAAAAATGGTTTAGCTTTGATTGCTCCGAAGTTAATCAATTCAGAAATTTAACATTTCCACAGCGATATTAAGGACACGACTACAAGCAGTTTGACATTACTTTCGTCAACATACATCAGCGTTTTAATTACAAAAAGTTGACAGAAACCCACTCAGGCTCGATTTTAGTAAAAGTGATACATGCAGGGGAGTTTAAATATTGTTGATGTTAATGTGCATTTCTTCATAGAGTCGTTAAGTTGCGACTCTCGTTCACCGAATATATCAATATCCTATTCCCGTCCTATGTTTACATATATGTATGAAACAGAGAGAGCCTAATGTTGTAGCTTGTAGGGATAGAGAATGCATTATTACCAAACAGTCAAGTGCAGTAATAAATTCGTGCTTATCGCATCGCCCTTTTAAAGTGAATTTCCTCTCCCATCAGCCCGAGTTTGTTTCCATTCTCAAGTCCTACAGGTTGAGGTTCGCACTTACGGTTTATATGCAGTTTTGTTTTATTAGTTTAAATTGAACGAACCTAAAGTTTTTTCAGTTGTTTTTATTCATTTTATGTCAAATGATTAACCTAGTTATGTGTTCTTGTCCATTAGAGTTCCGAGTCGATTATTGTTTACTTTCGTGCATTGAAATTTCAAATTGCATTTGAGACATGCAAAGAAATGATCAGATTTCACTAAATCTTTACTTACAGCCAATTTTCATTTTTGTATTGTCATTCCTGCCTCGTAGTGATCTTCTATGAAGCAACAGCAAAAAGTGGATGCAGTGAAGGGATCGCGTTACTTTAATGTAGAAACTCATTCTGCTACTTCTTAACTTCATGTAAATAAGAACGTTGTTTAGCGATAGTAAAGCACTTTCATAAACTCCAATATAACGAGATTTGTGTAGTCGAGACGCATGAGGAGTTCTTACATTTTTTCACTTTGAAGTTTAGGTTTCCTTACGTTTTTACGTGACAGAAGTTACCCTGATTTTACTGCGAGTTTACATGGCCAGGACCTGCATGCGTATTGAAAGCTTGATGACAGCCCTACTTGTGTCAGAAATTTTTTCCCATTTTAACTGTGAAACCTCGTTAGTAACGTTTTCTACTTTGATCTATCATTTTCTCGTGTAGGTTTTGTAAAAGAAAATATATTACAACTATTGCAGCTAAACTGTATGTGTTGTTCATGTGTCTTATACCTGGGTGATGAGTTATTACCATTAGTTATGAATTATGAACTTTAAAACAACGTTCACCCGTCTATAACTATAAGCTACATGAGACAGGACAACTTTCACCTTGCATGTTTAACCGTTTAACGCAGTACTTGTGCTCATGTCATTCATAACTATCGTAAAACTTCAAATAGAAGCCGCGTTACTAATATTTGATAAATACAATCGTTCTTAATTATAATATATAACATAACTTCAACGAAGAAAGATGAAGAAAGCGGGATCAGTTTAGCAATGGCGTAGTACTTATAACCCTTTTTGTGTATAAATATACCTAATTAGCCATCATAAAACGATATAACAACTAAATTTACCTTTAGCATTTGTGGTTTGTACCGAGTTTCTGGTTTTAGGTTAGGCTCAATGCTAATTAATACAGTCAGCCTTGGGTTCGTAGAAACTGATAATATAAATCTTCATAATTAAATACCTTCATTGACTTCGGTTGTGAAATTAATACAAAATAACAGTGGTTAGAAATTAGACAAGGCATCTTCGTCCTTCCTAGGCACTCAAATTTATAAATGTAATGTGACCTTTTACCAAATAAGTTTCGCTTTGGCTCGAGTTCAAGCATTAAACCCGTTAAATTCCAGTTCCGAATTGAACTCTGACCCTTTGACAAGTTAATACTGAAACTAAACCTACCTACTGCCTACTGATTACACTGATAGGAGGAGCCGACATAAATAATATTCGAATTTCACCTAGGCGAGTCCTGTCTCGGCCATGACTTACCGACCCAATCATCCCTGTACTCGTAGCTTAACTCGGCAAAACTTTTATTCAAAGAATAAATATCAGGAAAGACCATCCCTTAGCTACATAGGACCGATGTGTGCATTGTATACTACGCATACCACTTAAAAGGGATATTTCACCAAGTAATAAATTAACACTTGTGTGTTTCAAGCTAACCAAGCAATTTGGCATGATAATCCAGCGGCAATCAGCCGAGTTAATCCGGCAATATATTAAAGTTTCCCATACCCCAGTCAAGCATTTTATTCTTGTAATACCGCATATCCTCCAATAATGTCCTCCCACAAGTAGGGTCCCCTTTCGTATAGTACCCTTGTTAAATTTGACCCTTAAAAAATGGAAAAAATCAATAGTAGCCTCGGACGCTATTCGAGGATATACGGCAAGTCTTTATCTATTGTGTTCTAATACATAGGAAGAGTAATACTCATACTTGCAGAGCTGTAGAAGTTTAGTAAATACGATACAACTCCTTCTCCAAGTAGGGTAAAACATCCAGTTAAAGACCTGCGAGTCAAAGTCAACGAATTTATGGATGTGTCTATTTAAGCTCTTTGACAACTGGGTAACACACGGGAGCCCATATATTATACTTCTTCTTCCATCAGCTTCCTTCCATTTCATTTCAGTCAACTCTAGAACCTCTGACAAAATCATTACTCCCTAATATTAAAGCAGTACTACTGTCAGTGTATTTACTTAATTTATTTATTTGCTAAAGGATACATTTTAGATTGACACACACCAACAGCAGACATAAGCTAGAAGGAGAAACTGAAAGAGCTACAAAAAAAATCCTCAAGACGGAGAGGGATAAATTATACGAGGGTAAAAGTTCTGTGTAGGTTCACTAGGGAGAAAACATATAAAATCCCGATAAAAAAGAAAGTCCTTTTTACTGGGTAGTAGGAAGGAAGTAAGCACTAGAATCATAGTTGGTAGGTACTCACTAGCTTATGATCTTAGGGAAAGATACATGGTTATGTTACATATGTGCCGTTCCATCCAACTGTAGGATTTCTCAATGAAATTTTATTATTCGCATCACTATTCCGGTTCATTAGAGTTTAACGACAGGGAGGAAGAGGTTGGATAGTAAGGAAGGGTGTATAAAATGTATAATTTCTTTCAATACCTGACTCAGCCTGAAGACAAGTCTACAGCTTTTTAAGAGACGGATGGATCGTAATGTTATGAACGCTTGAGCAGAAGTTCTGCTCCTAACTGCTGGGTCTGGTATTGCTAAAATAGAATTAGGTAGATAGTACAGATAGTTAGAGAAGTGATGGATAGAAAGTAGATAGGAAACCGATGATGAGGACTAGAAAGAGGATGGATAATGATGATTACAAGTCGGGGAAACATCGACAGAGGGATTGGAAGGAAAGAAGAAGGAAACTGGAAACCGATGGAGAAGGAACAATTTATTAACTCTTTGCCAACTCTAATTGCAAGCTAATTATATGTAACTAGAGGGGTACGGACGTTTCTTTAACTGGTTTTTTATGGAATTTCTTTCCAAGAAGCGTGTGGATGCATATTGTATACGGTTTTGTGTTGATTTCTCTAAAGTTCTGTTGCTAATGCTTGGATTTTATCTAATCTTTAATCATTTATATGTGTTGTACGAACGAGGATAATCCAATACTGAATGATTCATATCCTTGAATTGTAAAGAGAAAAATCCTTCTTTTGATGGAGTTAAGTTGGACCTTTCCCCCACGAAACAGTTTCTAAGAAGTGTACGCGCCTTAAAGATTAATTTAGCCTGATAATTTTGACCCATAGTAATATATTGAGTATGCAATTTTAACACTTTGGCTTTAGAACGTAAACCTTAATTAGAGGAAGCCAAAAATAAATCATTCTTAGATTCATAAAATAAGCTTACAAATTAGGATCCGTCCTCTTCCAAATCCTGAGACAAGATTACTCCAAACATCCAGCAACTTTTTCCTCAATAACCTGTGCACTTTCGCCAGTCAAGGATCATAAATGTTGTATATATAAACCGTTACACCCGATAAAGTTCTTTCAGAGGTCACAGCAATGAAACATCCTTTATCTACCGTTATCCCTTACTCAAACACGAAAACCCAATTTCCTTCTTCAATCAAGTTTTTTACTCCCAGTCATCCAAACCGATTAGCAGGATCGAGTATCTCAATGATAGTTTACGATAATCGGGTATTTTAGCACTTGTAATCGTAAAATTTTATCATCCACTTTTATTTATACAGAGACGAAAAAAATGAGAATAATGTTGAAAAAGCTTGTGTTAGATTTCCCATGGACAAAAAACCTCATTTTTCTCCTTGCTTTCCTTCCTATTTACAAGTTGTTTATTGCATCACTTAAGTTGTTCCTCTCTGTATTAAAGCCAAGAGTAGCCAAAAAATAACTCCTGTCTTCCTTTCTAAGAGCTGTCCAAAAAACGTCCTTTTTGTCATCTCCTCACTTCTCCTGTCTGAAGCATAGTTAGTATATCTTACAAATACTAGTATGATAAACTATTACAAGAGTAACTACGAGAGAAAAACTTATGATCCAGAGAAAAGTTTATAATATTTGATTAAAATTGTCTAGCCAAGTATAATCTCTTGGTTCATTTCTCAAGAAGATTTAGATCGTCCTTTCTTCGTAGTTTATTCCATTCACCTTAGTAAAATTAAAATTGTTTCTTTTCTCTTTAAAAAACTTTCTCTACAGTTTTTAACTTTGAGAGCTTTCTTGTGTAGAAAGGGTTTAGTCTATACTTTTTGCAATCTATCCGAATCCTTCGCTTCTGTTACTAATTGGATTAACATGAATGTACTTGGATTTATATCAAGCTTTACATACGATACAGGCTTTATAATTATTCCTACTCCCAGAGGAAGAGGAGGCGATTTAATATTATTATATTGTTTTATATAAATCCTTTCGACAGTGTAAAAGAAGTTTGAACTGCTTGGGTAATCCTGTATGAATAACTGGTTGAATATAAAATAATCGGTTAGAAATATCTGACAAATCTAGAATTTTCTTGTAAAACAAATTTTTTACTTGAAACTTGTGAAGGTTTTGTTTGCAATTGGGATTTTTTTTAAATGCCGGAGATCAAGTATGAAGGTAGGTGGAGAAAGTTTCAATTTTAGGCTGAACAAGACTTATGCACCAGCCAAGCCAACGTCTAATGCACAACTGAGCTTGGTTGGTGGAGTTTTCTGGGCTGGAACGCTTACTCGAATATGTACTAAGATTTAGACGAGAGTTGCAAAAATTGAAGAAATAGCGTATATTCCTTGGTTAGATAGGGCTTAGTCTTTTTCATACAGAAGCATTTTCTTTGCCCTGCTCTGAAATATTGGATTTTAGGTGGTTGTAAGGGGGGGTATCAATCTTAATGCATATCAATACTCATGTACTTTTAGGCACTCGAGACAACACTACACTACATCTGTAATTTACTTAAGATACGGATGTGCGTCAACAGGCAGCGGTTGTGCTGCAGTTGTTTTAGGTGAAGATTGATGCGTGTTGATTTACAGAGGGTCATTAGAAATTTGTGTTATGAATGTAGACATGCATTATGTTTGTATGTATGTATCTGTTCAAAATTTGAACCATGCATATTTTGTGCGATGCGGTTAAATATGATGATTGGGATTAAAACGATTTTTTGGATGAGTAGAATGAATTGATAGTGGAATTAATTACCAGATTGCCATTGCCATTAATGAGCTTACGGTAAATAAATCCTACATAGCTCTACAAATTTCAGGGGATATGGGTATTTCCGGTTTAAATGCAATTTCCTCCCCTTGATAGGACTTGGCACCTCAAATAATTACGATTGTTTTAAATGTAAATATGAATTAAAACAGATATATATTCGTATTAAAAAATACTATAGTGAATTAGTCGAATTGGCTGATGCAAAAATAAAAAAACGTTATCTAAATCTATGGTTATAACGTATGAATATAAACATAATTATTCACAACACACACCTACGCTCTCCTTAAGTTGCTTTTTGATGATATAAAAGACTCTGATTGTTTCAATTTCATTAAATACTATTTAAAGTTGAAAGCAAAGTAAGTCAAATGAGAGACGTTTTGATGAAGACAGCTAGAAATAAAATGAAGTAAACACTTCCACTTTTTGTGTGCATAGTTTAAAGAAACTTTTCTTGTGCTGTTTACTTAGGTACATCATTCTGCGTTACATTTTATTAAGATACTAATATAGCCTGCTAGTGGAAGTTATTTGAATAACAAAAAATAAGGCCAAAAATAAAATTGAGGTTTCTCTACATTACGGGGAACCATTTTGATGTAAGCTTGACTAAAAGGCCTAAAACGATGTAAAAAACTCCTAAGTAAATATACGACATCCTTTATTTAATTTAGGAAGAAATGTACCAAATTTTAATCCAAGACCGTACCTGGCCAATCATAGTAAAAGCGAAAAGACCTGGCTCATCTGCATTTAAGTATTTTCTATGATAAAATAGGATAACTAAAACGAGCAATGGAATTGGAGAAAGTAAAGTAAACCTTTGTAAACGCACGTAGTGAGGAAGTTGGAGACTTTGTGAAAAGTCTGGACGATCATATTGAAAGAAAGCGAGATTTGTACGTAACATATTTGCGATGTATGCTTATAAAGAGGGTTTCAACCTCTTAATAAGTATCAAAAACGAAGGAAGTAAAAATAACCAGAAACCAACACAAGCAATGAATGGAGCCGATTGAAGATTTGGTTTGGGTTGTTTCATTTCCTGCATGAATTTCATTTGATTGGTTTCAGTAGGTACACACACGTGTATGTGTAGCTGGTTTGAGTGATAGTCAAACCTCTTGAGGAATAGAACATCTTTTTGGATGCTCATTGAAACCTAAAGTTATTCAGGTACTTGCAGCTAACAATTTACAATTACTGTGCATGAAAACACATGCACATGAGTACAGAAATTTGATTTCGCGTCTGATTTTATGAATATTTTATGAGCTACTTGTTTAAAAATGCTTTACGCATCAATGCAAATCAGCTTATCTTTGGGAATATGAATCCATTGAGTAAATAGGCCGACTAGATTTGGTTATAGAATCTTCTGGATATGATGTCTGGGTTTCAAGACACTCTTAGCTCCGAAGTGTTTTGTTCTTAGCCTTACATACAATAACTTCTTATTAAAGTGCCGCCGTTTGCTAAGTACATTTCACATTTGACATGTTATAATTTATCTGTCTGAGGTGTATTTATTTCTTTAGTTCGATTTCGATTGCCGTGCCATCCCCACCGTGATAGTACTATGCACAAGAGACACCAATACTTTTTTCTACATCCATCTTAGGTATCCAGTTAGCATCAAAAACCAAAAACCATTGCAGAACATCATAGGACATTGAATCCGATCTGCAGAAAGAATTGTAGGTAAAACACCAGTTTGCTGGTTGTAAAGACACGCGAATAGAGATACAGACAATGACGGCAAAATCTTCAGAAACAAACGTTACACTTTCAACTATCCTCTGAGCAAGCAAGTTTCAATGCCACAATGCCAAGAATTTCAGGGTGGTATTCGAAGGATTTACAAATGGCAGATGGAAATGGTGAAAGTGCTTTGGCGGACGAGAGAATTGATATCATTTTTTCTCTGAAGAAGCCAATGCTTTTTCTCTCTGTCATGAAAAATGTCTTGACAGGTGGATCCGAAGAACACATGTCATAGAAAGCACCACAGCTTTGATATAAACCTTTACCTCCTTGTGACCTGACTACAAATGAGACTCCATACTGCTTCTTTCCCTTGCTACTTGCTATTCCTGTCTTACTAGCTAGATTGGGCTAAATGTCGACGGACTACTGCTGCTGATAGCGTTTCTTGCTAGGAAAGAATGAGCAGTTCCTTGTGTATAAAATCCATCTCTTGGTCTCTATCTATCTGTAGATGTTGAACAATCCTCGATTTTTTATGCATTTTTCGTTCCTCTGAGAAGTGATAGTTCGACATAGTTTTGCCTTGAGCTACCTAACTTAATACAATGTAATCTAATACTATTACATACTCCTGTCCATGATATATGGACGGCTTAGCTTCGAGACGAGCGAACTGATACTTCCAATCAGCTTTACGGACTTTTCATGTCTGTTGTCTTTACCAAGGATGGGATAAAATGTAGGATAAAGTAGCTTAGGGAGTGGTGGTCATATTTCAGAGGATTTTATTTCCTCAAGTGGGTGGGTTCTTGACAAAAAAGAGAGATATTTGATATTTCAATTTGGTTAACCTTTAGCTCACGGAAGCTGCTATAGCTAAAAATAATTGACTAGTTCATGACAAATGATTTCTTCAAATTTATATGTTTTAGGTAAGAAGAAACACGGCATATAATCCACATCGTTGAGGCAAATACGATAATAGGAGTAGTCATCTAAATAAAATCAGTCAAATGCATTAAAATTCCCACACCCGGCCCTCTTTCCCTACCAATAATTTGCTTTCTCCCCCCTGCTTACCATTTGTTTGTTTAAATGGACTAAACCTCTAGGCTAGGTGGGTCTAGTTAAAGAGGAACGGGAATGTTTATAAAATGCGTAACTCATTTCTCATTGTGAGTGAGGCTTTGGTTGTAAATGCATGCGGGTGGTAGACAGAATAAACTACACTTTTGACTGATAAGATGAACTCAGGGGATGAAAGAACTGGTTGGCTATCTACCCGGTGGTAGTTTTAGCAGTTGCTTATGGTAGTATTATAGATTAGTGAAGTGTACCCACTAGACAGATAAACGTATATTAACATATATGGCAGCCGTACTTAAAGCTGAGAAAGAAGACAGATGATAACTCTCCATGATGGATGTACAATGGTAGAGCCAACCTCGCCGATTTGGTTGTTGGAAGGATTTCTCACATCATATCCGTCCGTCCGCCAATTCTACACATTTGCCAGAAATTGAGATGATGCAATTTATCTTCCTTTCTCTCTCTCTTCCTCAAACCTTTGTACTTTATTACGCAAAACGGAGTGCGGTACGGGGAGACGTATCTGGACAAAAGTAACTGGAATTTATGAAGGCATTTCACTGCACACATCGCATGCATAATCTACCTTAGGAAAGGACAAGGTATAGGTAGTTGGTAGTTGAATCATGCCTTTATACACCTTGGGTTTTTCTGTAAGTAGATGATATGATGATGATGAAATGCAGAAGTTGAAGAAGCCTCCTGCTAGCTTTTGTCTGAGTAGAAGATGGTTCAAGTGTGTACCTTTACTAGCTCAAGTGAATCAAGAGTAAAAAGCCCGTTTTCATTTTAACAAAAGTTGACTGGAGCAAGGAAAGTTACATTTTTATCTTAGACGACTCGGTTTAACATGTATTTGAATTTGAAATTGTTGACAAAAGGGTTCATACTGTAGGAGAAGATATTATTATTATTTGAGAATTGGGAACTCATGGAGGACTAGAATATTGATCCATTGGGTCTTTCCATGCATGCTGTCAGATCAATAATATTTTTGGAGGCCAAATAACAAGGTAAGTAAAACAATCTAAAGGCTGCAACATTAAAAAAAAATGACTATAAGTATCTTTTTACAATACACTTCTTAACGAGCTGAAACTTCAAATGTAAAACTTTTTAATCATGAAAGATGACACTCGAAGTAACAATGCAGCCGTTTGAGTTTAGACTGTCTCATTTTATAAAATTAAAAGTTAACGAGAAACAACAACCGTAGAAACGATCGATTACAGATTGAATTTATGTACAAGTGAAAGCTCCAGTGTGGAAGCTCTTTGCGCTCTTGTTATTCTGGACAATCGAATTTCCTCGTTAAATATTTGATTTCTTGTATGAAGAATCAGTAAAAAAATGCAACCTATCACGCTTTATTAAAGAACCTTAGTAAATGTGATTTCCCTATTCCATAGCAGCAGTCATCTACAAAAACACGGTGATAGCCAAAACTCCCATATTTCACTTTCGCCCATATACCAACCACCTCGAACTAACCTACAAACCTACCAAAAAACCTAGAGAAATTTGTGCCTGTTAGTCGCACAATCGAATCTGGGTAGATCAGGGAACTCCCTTGGGGTATTTAGGGGTCGGGGTATTTGGACTATTTGGACTATTTCCGGGGTCGAAAAAAGGC
>JAQFZX010002319.1:0-20018 GCA_034682405.1 Hydroisotoma schaefferi | reverse complement strand
CAGTTTCTTGACCACTTGAAGCCACTGTAACTCCATTTGCTGTAGTTTCTTGACCACTTGGAGCCACTGTAACTCCATTTGCTGTAGTTTCTTGACCACTTGAAGCCACTGTAATTCCATTTACTGCAGTTTCTTGACCACTTGAAGCCACTGTAACTCCATTTGCTGTAGTTTCTTGACCACTTGGAGCCACTGTAACTCCACCTGCCTCAGTTTCTTGTCCTTTTGCAGCCACTGTAACTCCGCTTACTCTAGATGTGGGTCCTTCAACATGCATATTATTTTCTGTTATCACAATTGCTTGGCTTTTTGCAGCTGCAGTAACTTCATTTACTACAGTTGCAATTATTTCTGCAGGTAAAGTAACTCCGTCTGCTGCAGTAACTCTGCCGTCTGGAGTTTGTAGCCCTACTGCAGTCACCATAACTGTGTTTCCTGTACTTGCTGGCCCTTCGCCATATACAGTAACACCACTTGTAGCAGTTTCCGGACTCTCTGTAGCTGCATGAACTCCGCTATGTGTAGTTTGTTGCTCTCCTGTACCCACCGTAACCCCGCTTTCTATAGATGCTGATCCTTCTGCGGTCACAACAACTCCGTCTGCTAAAGTTACACTCCCTTCGGCAGGTAAAGTAAATCCAGCAGCGGTAGGTTCGTGTCCTTCTGCAGTCACCATAATTGTGCTTTGTGTAGATGCTTCTCCCTCTGCAGTCACATTAACTCCACTTGTTGCAGTTTCCTGGCCATCTGCAGCTGCAGTAACTCCATTTTCTACAGTCACAGTTGCGGTTTCTTCTGGAGGTAAAGTAATTCCACCTACTGCACTTCTGTGGACTTCTGCAGCTGTCTTAACTCCGCCTTCTGCAGCTTCTTGCCCTTCTACAATCACCATAATTGTACTTCCTGTAGATGATGGTCCTTCTGCAGTCACATTAACTCCGCCGGTCGCATTTTCGTGGCCATCTGCAGCTGTAGTAACTGCATTCGTTACAGTTGCGTTTACTTCTGCAGGTACCGTTAATCGGGTTGCGGCACTTTCGTGTCCTTCAGCCGTTAGTTGCCTTTCTGTGGCCACCGTTACTGCACTTACTGTGGATGCAGGTCCTTCCACTTTCATATTAAATACGCTCGTTGCAGTTACTTTCCCTTCTGTAGCTACAGTAATTCTACTTCCTGCAGTTTCCTGGCCTTCTATAGCAGCAGTAACTTCACTTATTACAGTTACTTTCCCTTCTGCAGCTACAGTAATTCCACTTGCTGCAGTTTCCTGGCCTTCTGTAGCAGCAGTAACTCCAACGTCTGCGGTAGGCTGTCCTTCTAGAGCCACCTCAATTCCTGTTGCATTTGATACCGCTCTTCCAGAACCCACAGTAACGCCAGTTGCTACTGTTAGTTGCCTTTCATTAGCCAAAGTTACTCCACTTGTTTCGGATGTGGGTCCTTCTACTGTCATAATCTGTACGGTTGGTTTAATTGCTGGTCCTTCTACAGATAAAGTAACTCTACTTGTTTCCGTTCTTCGACTTTCTGAAACAGTTATAACTTCGCTTCCTTCAGTTGATGTCCCTCCTAGGGAGACAACTGCTCTACTAAGTTCAGCTGGAGTACTCTCTGAAGACATAGTATCCGATTCGGTTTTTAGACCTTGTGAAGCCACAGTCACAACGTTAGCTTCCGCTGTTTTAGGTCCATCAGCAACAGTTGGAGCGATTTCAGAGAGCATTGCTTCAGATGTTGAAGCTTCTGTAGAAGTAGTTACCGAGTTAAAATCACTTTGTTGGTCACCGGAGTGCATAGATACTCCACTTGCTTGACCTTGTGGAGCTACTGTTGGTTCGTCTTGGTTAGTTTCAGGACCTTCTTGAGTGGAAGTACCATTAGTTGCTGGTTCGGTTGGAGGGTTCCGTGTTGGAATAGTAACTTCACTAGCTTCAGTTGTTATCATGTTTAAACCTTCATTACCATCGCTTACTTCAGTTAATGGCTTTGGTAAACGGGTGATAGCTTTCATTAGTGAACCTTCCGAAGCCACAGTCGACCTACTTCCTTCTATTGCTTGACCATCTTGAGTAATTTTTATTGCACCTTCCGTAGTTCGAGACCCATTTTGAGCTAACATAACTGCTCTTGTTTCAGTTGCTTGAGCTTCCTGAGTAAAGATAACTGGACTTGCCTCAGTTACAGAAAGCTCTGGGGTCACATTTACTGTACTTTTATGCGGGTGTATTTCTTTAATTCGTGGTCCTTCAGCAGCCACTACAATCTTTTGTTGAAAAGTGGGTTCCGTCACCCGAATTGCTTCTTTTGTGACAGATTCCGTTGAACCAGTTGGAGGAGTTATAGCTGAAGATGACGACACATCGGTAACCTAAAAATGAATATGAAATGTAAATTCCAACGTCAAGCAATTCTAAAACTTTAATAACACGAATGTAGATCTTTATTACATTAAATATGCCTCCCATACTACTTTCATCCATCGTTGACGTTAAATTTAAGTGAAGTTGTTTCGAAGAATTTGTCCGGTAACGGTAAGTAGTATCAGTTGTAGTAATTAGTTTTTCACTAGTACTGCTAGTAGTGGAAACTTTTTCTTTAAGAAGCGTACCATTTATATTTTTATCGCCAGATTTATCATCCAAGTACGGTTCTAAAAATCAAAATTAACTTAAATTAACTACAAAACAAGCTAAAGTTTTTATGCATCATGGCATAAAAGCTTCAAAAGCATGAAATTACCATAAAGTCCATATATGCGGTCTTTAGTAGACTCGTTGACTGATTCATAATCTGGAAACGTAGGGCCATTGGGGTCACCTCCATTGCCTTCTGAAGTTAGTCCTTGAGGGTACGTCTCATTATAAAAAACATCTTCACTACGGGCAGGATTTGCCTGAACATCTTCGTCATAACTATTGATTTCTGCAAGATGTAGCTGAACCAGAAGAGCGGAAGTGCCAGTAAATCTCCTGTCAATTAGACGATGAGAAAGCTCTTCCAAAATATTTGGCTTGTGGTTTGTCATATTTTTGCCTTCACGATGATGCTTAAAATGTAGTACTGAATGAAATAAAAATGCTTTACGACTGAAAAGTTATTTTCTGGAGTAAAGATGGAAGGTATTCCGTGCATGTTTAGCGTTAAATTGGAGACTTACAAGACCAATGCTCTAATAGTGGTGGGTGTTGGCGAAGATGAAGAAATCCTGGATAAGGGGTTCTTAAGTCTTGAAGTTTTTCCTGAGGTGTTTTCATCAGACTCTGGATCTTACTGTCAATTATATAATGAATAAGTTCGTGGGCTGGATTCGGCTTTGTTTCTGCCAGAATGAGGACAACACAAATTTGCAAACTTAGTTTAGAAAGTGTAGCACTTATTTTAACAGGAATCTGCAAAAGTATTTTTGCATCAAAAACTATAAACCTAGACATGTTGGCTCTCAGCATCATGAGCGAAGTTGAAGAGTTGGTACGGACACGTCGAAAAAAACAGGATGGATGCAGTTTTCGTTCGGACGGACGGCATATTTCGTCCGTTTTTATTGTCACGGTTGATAAACCCAGTACAAAGGTTTTTCTAAAGTTTTATGAATGTAGTATATTAACCTAGGAAGTTTTGGGTCATGGTTATCTTTAAATGGTAAGAAAGCATTGTAAAAAGCAGTGTAACTTGGAACTTTAACGTCTTATGGCATCTCATTCAGCATGGAATAACGTAGATTTAAAAAATCAAGCCTCTTGACCTCATTATATTTTTTATTGGGGTTTGCTTGTCTTGAGATCCTTGAATTATTTTTAAAATGTGTATTCGTTACTTGTTCAATGTCGCGTTAAATGTTAAAAAATTTGTATTGTTGAATTTTTATGGTCTGGAAAAGTTTAACAGGAACCCGTACTCCATTAGTTCATGTTGGAAGGAAAAAATTCCGTAACTTAGTAAATTGAATTTTATCCATTTGCAATGGAGTTTCTATAATTGAAAATTATGGATGGATACTTTATAATCATAAGTTACTATTGTAATTAATGATGTTTTATTATGAAATTTCGAATATTCATACATAGAATGGGATTCCGTGAAATAAAGAGTGGGCTTGTTACACACATTACATTATAAAGTTTATTTAGGACATTGAAAATAAGGATGTATATCTAGCAAGATTAAAAAAAGGATATTGTATATTGGAATATTATTTTTCTCCTGAATTAATCAAAAGAGAACCGAATTGAAGAGCCGTTCATGTTAGCAAATACTTTATCCAAAACATGATCTTGTAACGGCCTCACGGTCATTGGGGTTGGCAAAGGCACAAGCGATCCAGGGAGAACTAATTGAACACATTTTTTTTAATAGAGTTCGATCAGATTATTTTATAAGTTGAATCTTTTTTAGGTTTAAAATAAAAACATTCGGATTCCGCTAGCTAACTTACACGATGGATGCGGATAAAATTGTGCTTGTGGCTCTCTCCAACTCGCTTTAGGTGGTTTTGGAGGAAACCCAGGAGGCTGGTGATTCATTGAAAAAAGTACGTCTTTATGAGGCAAGGGAGGTCCATCGGCAAAGTGAGGATATGCATCGGCTCGTAATGCATTTTTAGCAACGAATAAAATCAGTAACAATAGTAATTGAAAGACCCTTGTTACAGAAAATACATGTGTAAATTCTTCCATTCCAATTCCAAAATATAAAGCTTTTAGAAATCAAGTAGAACCTAAACTAATCTAGCAAGTTTGTTCGTAAACGGAGTAATGCCAGTCCATCCTTATGTAAGGTATGGATTTGCTTGAAAGTCATGAAACGTGCTAAAACGAAGGTCTTTGTAAAGCCAACTGACGAAAGGGAACAAAAAGCAGTTAAAATTCTCTTTCAATAGAATGCCTCTGTAAAAAAAAGTCCTCGCCCCAATAGTTTGACGTGATGGTCAACGATAGGATAGTCAATAGTCATAGTCTCATAGTTAAGTTTAAAGTATGGTTTAATTCATACATCAAAAATACATTTAAAAACAGAACTACCCTTTGGAAGACGCTCTTAGTGCGGGGTACATCCTAACGGATTACAATCCATCATTGATCATGGAAATGTTGGACTACATGACTCCTGATAACTCTAGGTAAAGTTTACAACTAAAATTAATGCTGCTTAAGTTTCAACAACTGCAACCTCAAATTCTATACTCATTTTTAGAGTTACTCTTGTCTCCAAAGGGTTTGAATCAACAGCATCGCTGGTTGAAGAATGGTATGGAGTAAAATTAATAGGGAAAAGATTCCCCGAAAAACTCTTGAGGTAAATTAGCAAAATATAAACCTCTGTAGTGTGAACAAATACAAAAATATATGGTACAATTTTTCGTCTAATATTTAGAAATGGGGAAAAGTTTCCAGAAACAAGAAACTTCTGTTACCCCCCAAAAATGACTTTATCCCATCCGTTTTTGAGCTAAAAGAAAGAGATGAACATGCTAGCACGAAAATATACAGAAAAACAAGCATTGATAGTTCAATTTTGCAGTCTGACTGAATAAATGTTCAATTGGTCTCCAGAGGGGTATTGTTCCTCGTATTATTACGGATACACCTCTTTCCAAAGTTTGGTACCTCCAAGATAATGAAATCATGAGACCCCAAAGCCGTCATACGAGCTGAACTATCCAACCCTTTGCCATTAAATGACCCTTTGACTGCCAAACCAAATGTTGGTATCCGTCATAAGAGATTCGCTCACGGAGTAGTCTTATTCTTACGCAGCAAGTATAGCAGGTCTTGGTTATCAAATCTTTGATACAACGTACGGAATCGAAGTAAGATTAAAAAATAAATGGGATACAATTGCAAACTTGGATGAATATTACTCATGGAATTATGACAAATGAAAATGTCTTATACTTAAGATTGTCGTGTATGGATACGACCATAAATTAGAGTTATTATTGAGTAGAGTTATAGAAAAAATCGTGAATTTCGAAGTGGTACAGGAGCGGTTTGAAGCTATTGAAGACCGATACAGCCGGTATTTGAAGGATTTGGAGACGGAAGAACCCTACCTGCATGTTATGTACTACTTCAATTACCTGTTAACAGAGAAAAGATGGTCATACCATGATTTGATGGCCGCGTATTAACGGTATAAACTCTATAAATTCTAATCTGAACCAGTACGGATCAGGTACTGCACAACTGGCAGAGGGAACTGTTATTGTATCCTCGCGGAAAGCCTTATTGATCCATACCAAATGCTAAGTTGTAACTGGACTAAGAAAGAAGCATAATATAAATAATCTTTCAAGAGATAAAGATTAGCTCTGAGTAGCATAAAGATAACCTTCCAAATAAAAAATTCCAGTACACAAAATACTAAAACGATAGTTAGCTGCATAATATTTGTGTGCAATTAAAAATAAGGCAAAGAAAGCATTCCTTACTTATTAATTAAGTTTATTGTCAGTTTTATTCGCACTCAAAGCGGTAATTACGGCGCCCTAAATGGCTCAAAGTTACTCGAGCTCGAGTAGCAGAGTGCCCCATCCTCTTATGGACTTTTAACATGCAGAATTCCTTACTCGAGCTCGAGTAGCCTACTTGCGGCCGCAAGTAAGCTACTCGATCGAGTAACTTACTTGAGCTCGAGTAACGCTACTCGAGCTCAAGTAACGCTACTCGAGCTCGAGTAGCACTTCACCCCGCTTGAGTAGCGAATTCGGCGAGAATCCGGCGCCGGATGGATTTAAGATTTAGTTTTAATAGAGAGTTATCCGGCGCCGGATAGGATGAAGAGTTGATGCTTTCATGATGGAGCATCCGGCGCCGGATGGATTTAAGATTTAGTTTGAATAGAGAGTTATCCGGCGCCGGATAGGATGAGGAGTTGATGCTTTCCTGATGCAGCATCCGGCGCCGGATGAATTTAAGATGTAGTTTTATTAGAGAGTTATCCGGCGCCGGATGAATTTAAGATTTAGTTTTAATAGAGTTATCCGGCGCCGGATAGAGAGAAGATTAAATTTTAATACAGAGTTATCCGGCGCCGGATGAATTTAAGATATAATTTTAACGGAGAGTTATCCGGCGCCGGATAGGTTTAATCCGGCGCCGGATGGATTCAAGATTTACTTATAACCGAGAGTTATCCGGCAAATCTTAAATTCAACCGGCGCCGGATAACTCTGTATTAAAATATAATCTTCTATCTATCCGGCGCCGGATAACTCTCTATTAAAACTAAATCTTAAATTCATCCGGCGGCGGATCAAACCTATCCGACGCCGGATAAATCCATCCGGCGCCGGATGCTCCATCATGAAGCATCAACTCCTCATCCTATCCGGCGCCGGATCAAACCTGTCCGGCGCCGGATAACTCTCCATTAAAATTGTATCTTAAATTCATCCGGCGCCGGATCAAAACTATCCGGCGCCGGATAACTCTCCATAAAAATTAAATCCTTAATTCATCCGGCGCCGGATCAAACCTATCTGGCGCCGGATCAAACCTGTCCGGCGCCGGATTCCAATTAAAATTATATCTTAAATTCATCCGGCGCCGGATCAAACCTATCCGGCGCCGGATAACTCTCCATAAAAATTAAATCTTAAATTCATCCGGCTTACTTGCGGCCTCAAGTAGGCTACTCGAGCTCAAGTAAGTTACTCGAGCTCGAGTAACTTTGAGCCATTTAGGGCGCCGTAGGTAATGTAATGTATGACACACTTTATAATCTTATCAGAGTGATCCTTATCACTACTCAGTAGGTGCTTTACTTTTTCCAACCCCATGTACAGTTTTAGTGCTCGGCTCATCATTTTGTTCCACTTGGGGTTGGATTTGAGTTGAAGCTTCCGTTGCTGTTGTGGTCAAGTTTCTTATCGAGTCCCGAAAACGTTCAGAATTTGTCCCAAAATTGTTTAAATTTGTTGTAAAGTTAACCGTCGCACCCCCAGGACTTTGTAGCTGTAACTCTGGGGGATATGAGGGTAAGCTATCCAGCGCTTGCTGCACTGCCGAGGCCGACGAATTCCATACGGAGTCGGCGGAAATGTTTAGCTTACTGATGTCGAAGTCATTAGGCGGGGGATAGCCTCCTGAGTTGACGCTGAACTGAAATAAATTATATTAGTTATAAGGCATTCTGTAGTACGCCAAATATTTCACCGAGAATCTTTGGCGCACTGAAATACACTTACTGTTGTATTAAATTCAAAAGGTAAACGTTGTTGAGGTTGTGCGGACGAAGGTGATGGGGGTTTAGGTTGGGTAGGTATGTTTTCGAGGGGTGGATTTGAGGATTGTGGGGATATAGGTATGTTTTCGAGGGGTGGATTTGAGGATGGTGGGGATATAGGTATGTTTTCGAGGGGTGGATTTGAGGATGGTGGGGATATAGGTATGTTTTCGAGGGGTGGATTTGAGGATGGTTGGGATGTAGGTGTGTTTTCGAAGGGTAGATTTGTGGATGGTTGGGATGTAGGTATGTTTTCGAGGGGTGGATTTGAGGATGGTTGGGATGTAGGTATGTTTTCGAAGGGTAGATTTGTAGATGGTTGGGATGTAGTAGGTATGTTTTCGAAGGGTAGATTTGTAGATGGTTGGGATGTAGGTATGTTTTCGAGGGGTAGATTTGTAGATGGTTGGGATGTAGGTGTGTTTTGGAAGGGTAGATTTGTGGATGGTTGGGATGTAGGTGTGTTTTCGAGGGGTAGATTTGTGGATGGTTGGGATGTAGGCATAGACAAAGAAGAATCTTCTATACGGGATGTAGGCATGTTTTCAAAGAGTGAATTCGAGAAGGGTAGTGTTACATGTGTAGGCATGTTTTCGTAGGGTGGATTTAAGGATGATGGTAAGTTTGCGAGGTGAACATTCAAATTCAAATTGTAGGATGACCGAGGTGTAAGTTGGTTTTTGATGGGTGCATCTAAGGATGTTGGCAGCGTAACTATGTTTTCGAAGAGTTGCTTGAAGCTTGGTAAGGAAGGGGCTGTATTTAAGCCTAAAATGGATTCCTGCAAATGAAAGTGGTAAAACTGTTTCAATCTTTACTGTGTTTAGGTGTTTAGAAACGTTGAAATGCTTACATTCGGCCCTTTAGTTCTACTTTGAACTCGTATATATTTCCCATGAAATCTTTCCCTAGATCCTGAGTAGTAGTAGTCTTCTGGTGACTCAGATTCAATGGATTCAGAAGAATGCCTATGTTCTTTTATTGGACATCTGCAGACTAAATTTGGGAAAAATTATTCATGCTTAATAACTGGATATGATGCATAAATTGTTTTATGTATAATCTCACGTTTACGCCTTCGATGACCCCCTTTATGTCTACTTGGATAAGATGAGCAATCAGGCAATGAATAACTTCCAGTGGTTGCTTCAACTTTGCTTGTAGAAGTGCTGAATGGTGTAACGGTTTCCAGCTTAGCTGGCGTTATCGCTGGAACGGTTTGTGACGTGTATTGATTTCTTACATTGTTGACTGGACGCTTCAAGAATACTGTAAATAAAAACTGTAATCGTCACTATCACTTTGACCCGTTTACGCTGAATTGTTACTCTTTGATCCTTACAATTCCAACTCAATATTGGCCTTGGTTTAGGCCTGATGGGATTTTCAGGAGTTGCTTGAACAGTTTTTGTTTGATTTCTCGGTCGACCTAACCTGAAGCTGTAGCCTAAGAGATTATGATGGACATAAGTAGGGGTTGGACGGATGTCTGAGATTATTAGGAATTGGAAAGCACAAATTAAGATGCACTTGCTTAGCAAAGACATCATTTTATGACCAGAGGGATCTTGAAATATTTTTAGCAAGCTACTAATTAGCTTTCGTTTGTTAGTGTTCAATCCTACAATCCAAAGTGTAATAGAATATGTCTCGAAGGTGTTCCTTTTATGCATGGATTTCTCCATGAAGTTGCTAACTAACTGTACAAAAAAGACCTTTCTATTTCATTACAGGAAAAAGAACTTGAGTATGAGTTTATTAGTGTTTCTTGGGCACAGCCCATAACATCACAGGAAGAAGAAATATCACGGTCATGAGTTTCAAAGGAAAAATAGGTCTTCGTAAACATTTTTTGGAGGATTTATTTCCTTGTACCATATTGAATTATTCACCGTAAATAAATCAAGAAAGTGTAATTGCTTTGTTACGTGTTTAATTTGGCATCGTTTTATTCCTTTTTGAAAAAGACATAGCACCTTCATAGATCATTAAAAGCTTTACCTTGTCAACTGCACACCTTAGCGCTTAAAGTCATTTAACTCAAGTTGAGAACACTAACACGAGAAAAATAGTTGCTAAATTTACTAACAGAAAACCGAACTACTGTTTGAATAGTATAGCCATTTGTTAAAGGAGACTTCTAAGTACTAAAGACAGTTTAGTGTGTTGCAGCTACTAAGCTACTAACATATAAACTATTTCCAAAATATATATTTCGATTTACTTAATTCTATTAGCAAATACTCTGTCATGTCTATCGTTCATTGTCCGATGTTTCAAGGTTATTTGAGGGCAATCAATAAGTCTTCTTCCGAAACGGTATCTCCTTCCTTAACTTTAACTTCGCCAATAATCCCATCAGCACCTATGACGAGCTTGTTTTGCATCTTCATTGCCTCTAAAAGTTCATAATGGAAACTCATTTAGACTTTCATTCTGTAGACTTGTCAATAATAACCAAAAAAGATCTTTTCATACCAATTGTACAAACTTCCTGACCCTTGAAAACTTTGTCACCAACTTTCACAGCCACCCCACGAACAACGCCAGGCATAGGACTCAGCAATTCTTTGGCAGTGTCACCCTAACATTTTGAACATAAAATATTCAACATTTCAACCGAATTAAACAATTTCTGAGTAGCAGAAGTACTGTAATTTCAAACGGCTACTACTTACAGATTTTGGCAGTGGCATTAAATCGAGGAGGGTTTCAGTATAGGGAGTTAAAAGTCTAAATTCATATGAAGAACCCTGAAATCCAATTTTCCAAATAGGGCCATTATCTCTACCCTGAATTTGTAAAATAAATTCTTCGCCATCAATAGATATTTTAGCGAGGGATTTGGTCATGTCCCACTCTGGCAGAGTGATTTCTCGGCCCTCGACGTTTATCTATGGAAAACACTTTTATTATTAGGATTTGCTTCTATAATATTTTTTAAAACCCCAGTTGACAAAGTAAGATACACTTCTTACCAAAAATCCATTAGGAATTTTTGTTACAGTAATAGCAGTAGATTTCTCGCCACCAGAAACTACAAAATCCCAAGCAGTAATTTTGGCTTTCAGTCTCAGGGATCTATAACTTTCCAACGCTCCAGCGACTGCTTTAAGAGTTTCAATATGCTTTTCAGATAGTCGAGGAATTGTAAAACCATTTGGATAAACCCTGGGCAAGTATGAGGTATCTGTGTTCCCGTCCACATAAGATTTCTACAGAGTAAAAAGCAAACAACTTATTTTTTGTTGTATTTTAACTACATCAGTCAATTTTATATTTTATAAGGTTATAAAGTCAATTACCTCACTTAAAATATCTCGGAGTAGAGGAATATTGTGAGAGACACCCTGTATAACATATGAGTCCAAGGCACTTTTCCCAAGAGCAATAGCTTCATTTCTTGTTGAACCGTATGTAACTAATTTACAAATCATTGGATCGTAATAAACGGAAATTTCAGATCCTTCACGAACCCCAGAGTCACATCTAATCCCTTCACCCTGTGGCTCAGTGTACCTTAAATTAGAAATATATAAATAAATCTTACTCTATAAAAAATTAGCACTCTTTACACAACGCTAAATAATTTGTTTTATTGCTTACTTAAATAATCTACCAGTGGACGGAGTGCCAAAATTTCTCGTAGGATCCTCAGCATAAACTCGCATTTCAAGAGCCCAACCATTTACAGGAATGTCGGATTGTCGGAATTTTAAAGGATGACCATAAGCAACCCTGACCATTTCTTGTACTAGATCCACCCCAGTTATACACTCAGTAATTGGGTGTTCGACCTAAAATAAATAAATCGTCATAACCTCAGGATTTCTTGGTAAAATATTTAAACTCTAGTATTTAAATGAAAAATTACTTGAAGTCTTGTGTTCATTTCTAAAAAGTAAAAGTTTTTACTACTGTCAACAAGAAACTCTACAGTTCCAGCCGAAGTGTACCCTATAGCCTTAGCCAAGTCAAGGGCTTGCTTTCCCATCGCCTATACAAAAATATACACATTTTAATAAAATTCATGGCGAAACCCGTATAGAAAACGTAGCTCCGCCATTCAAGGTCACACCTTCCTTAGCTCAGGGTCCATAAAAGGACTAGGAGCCTCTTCGATGACCTTCTGGTTCCTCCTCTGAATACTGCACTCTCTCTCATTAAGATATACCCCATTTCCATGAGCATCACAAAGAACTTGGATTTCAATATGCCGTGGGTCAACCACAAATTTCTCAATTAAAATTCTATCATCCCCGAACGACGCTTTTGCTTCATTTTTGGCCAATTTGAATCCTTCAGCAGCCTCCTGTTCATTATTCGCTACTCTCATTCCTTTCCCACCCCCTCCAGCCGAGGCCTTGATCATCACCGGATATCCTATAGATTTAGATATTTCAAGACAGTGGTCAACATCCCTAATCTCTCCATCGTACCCTGGTACCTGTCCAAACAAACCACATGACGTTGGGCTTTAAATTTATATCTACAAATGTAATTTCCGTAACTCACAGTATTGACCCTAGCCTTCATGGCCAACCGCTTGGACTCCAGCTTATCTCCCATCCCTTGAATGGCAAAGGCAGGTGGTCCCATAAACTTAACCTGCATTTCTTCCTGTATAAACCACCCAAAAACCCCCAATATTAATACAATACTCAAATTACAATACGAATTAAATTTTATTTTACCAATTTCTTGACAAAAACTGCATTCTCAGAAAGGAATCCATACCCCGGATGTACTGCTTCAGCCCCTGTTTTTTTAACCGCATCTAAAATCTTGTCCATGACCAAATAAGACTCCGACGCAGCAGGCGCCCCGATACATACCGCCTCGTCAGCCATCTCTACGTGCATCTACGTAAACCATAAATAAACGTATGAATACTATTCCACACTTTTAAAAAAAACATACTCCTGCCCCCAAAGGTCATGTCATGTCATGTCATAGGTCATACCGATCTAGAGTCCGCGGTCGAGTAAACTGCGACCGTTTTTATCCCCATCTTTTTAGCCGTCCGCATGACCCTTACAGCAATCTCTCCTCTGTTTGCTATAAGGATCTTCCCAAAAGTTGGCTCCGAAGGGTCATAAGGATTCGTTCTGTAAATCTTATCTGCCCATTGTTCCCTTGGACCCTTCAAAATATGACCTTTTAAAGCTGTCGCCGTTCGAAATCTTGCTCCTGAAGTGCAGAGTCTTCTCGTGGGAATACTCCACAGCATTTTTAACAAGTAGAGAGAGATATTAGGCGGAAGGAAGGGGATTTTTAATCAAAGGGTTATCCAATCAATGGTTTTCTATTTTATCTTATCTTCTACCTTATCTTGATATCCCGAATCCCGAATCCAGATAAGCAATAAAAAATATAAGACAGGATTTGGCAAGGAAAGAGGGTAAAGTGCGACTGGGAAATTGAAGTGGGAGCTCAAGTCGGATGTTTTATTTAAATCCGGTTGTCAGAAAATAAAAATATTGTTCATTTTTTGGAAGTTTGTTTTTTTTGTTAAAAAACTTAATTTTATGAGTTACTTACCTTATCTGCGCCTTTTGCATGATAACCAGATAACCCTCCCTTTCTAAGGTAATGTAGCTTATCTTATCTTCAGGGAAATGCTGGAAGCAAGTCCGACTTCCGACTAGCTGGAAGCTGGTGGACGTTGTTGTGGTCGTTGGTTAGACTTAGACCGTTAAACTAAACGTTGTTATTAAAAAGTGCAAACTAATAAGGTGCAGCGTTTACGTGTTGAAGCGTTTACGGATTGAAGCGTTGAAGCGTTTACGCATTGAAGCGTTGAAGCGTTAAGGTAGTAAAAAATGCAGCCTACTCCAACGAGCATTTCGGCAGCTACGCCCAACCCGGTGGTACCGGAGGCCATGGATCAGGTCAAGGGATTGATGAAAGAGTTTACGGTATAAAAATATTGATTTGATTTATATTCTGTATTTGCCAAGTTTTTAAAAGTTTCGAACAGTAGATGCATGCGTTTTTTGTTTATAAAAGTAAGGTATTGTTTGGGGATTTAATGATCAGTTCTTTGGGGTTTATAAAGTGTTTAAGATAGTATTTTTGTTGCAGGAAATCCGTGGCATCCAGTCGGCCTTTAACGCATTCATGGTACATGACGCAAACTTTTCGGAAGAAGTGTTCAACTCGCTGTTTAATAAATTGAGCAAGGTATTTAAGGAGTGTCCAAACGCTGAATCTCTGGAATTTGGGGTCAAGCATATTGTTTCTATCGCTGGGAGTAATACCAATGAGGAAATGATTGAAATTTTGATGAATATACTTGAAAGGCTGGTGAATTTGGGAGTTGTTAATGCCAGGTTGGTTAATCAAACAAGAATGGGGTATTTTATTTGTTTCTGGATGTTGTTTGAATTATAATTATAATCGGGTTTGTCTTTGAAATTGTAGGTTAGCATGTGAGTCTTTGTTGGAAAGTGAGAAACTTTCTTACAAAAACGGCACGTTTTGGATCAGTAGTTTCCTGTTGATGAAGAAAATTGTTGGTGGAGTGGACTATAAAGGAGTGCGAGAGATTATGAAGGTGCGCTACTAATTAATCCCATTTGATTAATTGTTATAGAATGTGTGTATAGCTACATTACTTGTATTTTTTTTTTGCAGACTTGCTTAGATAAGCTGACAACATTCCCGGACTCAGTTCCACCCTCCGTTCTCCCACAACTTAATGCTGTTATTAGATTATTGCAATATATTTTTGATAGGAATGCCTGTCTTCTGCCAGCCTATTTTATAGTTAACGAGATCCTTAAAAACCCTGAAAATCGGAATAGGAATTACCCTCATTGGAGTGTTAGTTTAGTAATGTCGAAACTTGTAGACAGTTTCAAACCTACGGCTCAGATGGTCACAGTTGTTGGAAGATCTAGAATGCTTCCAGTCGTTGAGCACTCGGGCCACGCAGGATATTCTATTATGTCATGGAAGCTCGATCCTATTACTTTAAGGTTTGTACTGAAGGGGAATCTTCCGTATGATAAGGAGCTTATGAAACCACAAGATCGTTTACTAAGGTATATCTTGGAGCAACCATATTCAAGAGATATGGCTTGTGCAATTCTGGGTTTGCAGAAGCAGGTAAGACTCAATCGGGCGTTCAATTTTGGAACATTGTTTAGAAGGATACAAATTAAATGAGTTTTTTAATGTCCTTTTAGAATAAAATGAGATGCGTTGCTTTAGAGGAACGTTTGGTAGAACTAATTATTGCGGCTATGGAAAGAACAGAAACGGAAATGAATCAGTCTGGGGATTCCCAACCTGGGTTTGATGAAATTTTACCCTCAACGCTGTCTTTATGGCAGCATTTGTCTACTCAGTTAATTTTCTTTGTATTGTTTCAATTCGCAAGTTTTCCGCACATGGTTTCTAGCCTTCATAGAAAAGTAAATTAAACCAATTTTTTATTCACTTGCTCTGTTAACCTAGAATAAAATGGCCTTAAAATTATATATTTTTTCTATATAGATATCGGATGTAAAATTGTTTAAAGGCCGAGACTTTTTGATGTGGATCTTGCTCCAGTTTATATCCGGAAGTATTCAGAAAAATCCGGTACAGTTATAATAAATATCTAGCCAAAGTTAAACTTGAACGAAGCATCTCTCAATGCAGTATTTATTTTATTCCAGCTGTGTGACTTTTTACCTGTCCTTCGCTTATACGACGTACTGTATCCTGAAAAGGAGCCCTTGCCGGTTCCTGATATGACCAAGCCGATAGCTACTGCACAACTATCAGCTACTTGTATTTGGATTCATATTCTTAAAAAGGCCCAGGGTGAAAATCAGATCCTCCCTAGACCATTGCCTTCCACATTAAAAAAGCAGTACGATTATCTTCAGAATTTAGTTCATCCTAGTTCTTCCCAACCACCTTTGCAAATGAATGACTATAGAATAGCATTACTTTGTAATGCCTATTCCACCAACCAAGAGCATTTTTCAAGGTTACTTTATTTTTTTAATGAAAAAAAACTTTAGGATGTATTTTTAGGTTAACGTTTATTTTCCTTACGTTTTATAGACCCATGGCTGCCTTGGTTGAAGCTATTCATGGAAGCACCGGATCAAATTCCTCTAATCAAAGTCCTACCACGCCTCTCTCAGTTTCGGTTTTGGATTCTTTAACTGTGCACACTAAAATGAGTTTGATCCACAACATTGTTACACACATTATGAAAGTTGCTCAGTCCAAAAATAATCAGAATTTAGCCCCAGCTTTGATTGAAACATATGCAAGACTTTTGGTGTATATGGAAATCGAGTCTTTGGGAATCAAAGGATTTATCTGTAAGATTGTTTTGTAGCCCGTCAATCTTTTGATTTTAATGAATTTAAGAGTGAGATTTTGTTATTTTTATTCTATCTGTAGCCCAACTTCTCCCAGCAGTATACAAATCTCAGGCTTGGGGAATTCTCCATACACTTTTAGAAATGTTTTGTTATCGACTCCATCACATTCAACCTCATTACCGAGTTCAGTTGTTATCTCATCTGCACTCCTTAGCTTCAAACGCTCATACTACATCTGCACAACTTCATCTTTGGTACATTTCTTCTATTCTATTCTAATACATATTGAAATATGCAAGAAAACTAATATTTATCTAATATCTATTTAAAGTGTCGAGATGACAGCACTGCGTTTGATAACTGGATTCAATAGTGTTGATGTGCAGACACAGCTTTCTCGTTTGATAAGCGAGTCTAAAACACTTGTATCGAGTGAATCTGAAGAGCTGAACAGAGCTCTTGTCTTGACTATTGCTAGATCAATTCATGTAACAGGTTAGTCGTTTGATCCCAACGCTTTTCAGCATTACACGTTAACTTGTACAATAGAATCTGAGGAATTAAATCAAATGGGTTTTTAGGAGCTGATAGTGTAGCTGGAGGAACATGGTTCAGGGAAATACTGATCTCGATAATGCAACATACTCCGCACAATTGGTCGTCACACACATTAAATTGCTTTCCTCCGGTTCTAACTGAATTTTTTCAGCAGAATCAGGTTCCAAAGGAAAATAAGCAGCAGCTTAAGGTTAATATCTATCAAAACTTACGTAATTTAATTTACCATTATTTATCTCAGAGATGACATAACTTAACCAAACCGTATTTTAGAATATGGTGGAAGAAGAGTATAGAAACTGGAATTCCATGATTGCAAACAAGCTAGAACTGATAGAGCATTTTTCCCTGCAAGGGACTCCTCCTCTGTTCCTGTGTATTGTATGGAAAATGCTAATTGAGACTGACAGAATCAATCCAGTTGCTTTTGAAGTAATAGAAAGAATCGGTCCCAAAGGACTTTCTGGCCATCTTAGAAAGTTTTGCGATTATGTCGTCTGCGAGTTTGCAAATGCAGGTAAGCATACAGGTAAAAAATACGACCATAACTAACTAATAAAATAACTAACACTAACAACACAACAAAAACTGTGTTCATTTTTTTCAATTGAACCGTAGGTGGTGGTCAATTTGTGTCAAAGTTGTCGGATGCGATTATGGAAATGATTTGGAAGTATAATATTGTTCCGTTCGATAGATTCACATTGTGCATGGTAAATCTAAATTTATATATTAAATCCTATTTTTTAGTTCATTTAGTAAGGATTTAAAATGTTTTTGTTAGGCTTTGAGAACTAATGAAGGGAACGAAGCACAAGTTTGTTTTTTCATAATTCACCTGCTGATGTTAAAACCTCCTGAGTTCAGGAATCGAATTGTAGATTTTGTTAAGGAAAACTCACCAGAACATTGGAGACAGTCAAATTGGTAAATTTTACTTTCACTGTTGACTGTGGTTATTATTGAGATAATTTAAAAGTTGTATTGTTTTATCTAGGCACGAAAAACATAAAAACTTCCACACCAAGTTTCCAGAAGTATTTCTGTTTGAAGATCAACAGCAAAACCAACTACCTGTGTATTTTGGAAATGTTTGCTTACGATTTTTGCCGGTTAGACAGTAATAAGTTTTTTATAAAGCTAGACTCATCTTTAAATAAATGAGTAATTATTTTCATAGGTCTTTGACATAATCATTCATCGCTTTTTGGAAGTTAATGTTATAAAAAGCTTGGAGCTAATTCTGGAACACATGGGATGTCTATATAAATTTCATGGTATGTAATATTGTAAAATGTTTATGCAGCAAGATGAAGAGTATGGCCAGACGAGTTCAATCTCATTTTCTTCGTTTCAGATCGACCAATAACGTATCTATACAACACATTACATTACTACGAATCTCGGCTGCGAGATAAGCCTATGCTTAAGCGAAAGCTGGTATCTTCAATTCTAGGATCATTAAAAGATATCAAGCCTTCAAACTGGGCTTTATCTGAACAGTACAGTTCGTACTTGACCACAAGTACTGAAGAAATTAATTGGACCCCAGAAGCGGATTATTATGCATCTTTGATTTCCAGATTTGTAGATGGTGAGCTTTCTAACTAATGTTACGCATCGTTTAAAGTTACAGACGAAGATTGTCTCGTGCTTTTCTTTAATGATTCACTTTTATTTCAGTAATCGAAGGTAAACGACGACTATTTTCTGGTGTCGACTGGAGATACAACGAATTTCCTAACCCAGCAGCCCATGTCCTACATTGTACTTGTGTTGAAGTAATGGCCCTACCAGTTGTACCTGCCGTCGCAGGGTCGGGAATTTTGGAAGTCGTAATGCAAGGACGAGCCATGATGGACTCTAGAGAATCTGCCATTGAAGACATGGAGGCTTGGTTCAATGCTACAGGCCTGATACTAGTATCCCTTCCTGACCCTTACTGGCTTATGCTACATGACAGATTAGTCTCTACTGTTGAAAATTTAGAAACATGGTCCCATAAATATTCACCACTACTTCTATTTAACTTCAAGTCTGTTTACAACGGATTTTTATACAATGAATACGCCAACTTGATTGCAATTACTCATTCGGTTTGGCATCATCTTGGTAGTGGTCACGTTCACCATATTCAGACGTAAGTAGAAATGGCAAAAGATAAAATGTTAAATATTTATGCGTATCAAGATGCAGAATTGATTTCTTAAGTTCTTTCTTCCTTCCGTAGATTAATCACCGAGAAATTTTTCCAAGCCGTCAAAAATGAAGTGCAGCTATTATTTATATGCCATCTCGTTGCACCCTTTCTCCAAAGGTTTAATCAAGAGAAGCCTCAAATGGTTTGCAGACTAACGATTGCTTTATACGAGTTGCTGGAAAAAGTGGATAAGTCCACCCATCCCGACACTCCATTCATCTACATGGATGTATTTTGTGACCTCCTTTACCACATTAAATACATGTTTACCGGCGACATAGTGAAGTCCGAGGTGGAAGCCAAAATCCGTTGCCTCCGCCCAGCGTTACAACTCCGCCTAAGATTCATAACCCACTTGAATATCGAAGATATAACCTCTCACCCTTCAACTTCTAATCAGTCTGGTAGTATTAATACCATTACAACCGGCCAAACTTCCACCACTTCCGCTTCACATCCTTCTCATTCTCAGGCACAAAATCAGCAAAATCTTAGTTTGCAAAGTATGCTAGGCATATAAAAATTACTTACCTTTGTTATACTATATTTAAACACAATGTTTTTATCAAATTAGAATACAAAATTACATAGTTTTATTTTGCGACTTCCTTACTTTAAAAAAAAGTTATTTATGAACTTCAGTCAAACAAAAATACGTCATGTATTTATTTGCATTAAAAATTTCGAAATAAAAATCAATCGAGTAGGAG
>JAQFZX010002318.1:0-20041 GCA_034682405.1 Hydroisotoma schaefferi | reverse complement strand
AGTCGACAGTCAGCTTGTAAATTCATAGAGAAAGCTGCCGAAAGTCGTGGGACAGCTTGTAAGTTCATAGAGAAAGCTGCCGAAAGTCGACAGTCAGCTTGTAAATTCATAGAGAAAGCTGCCGAAAGTCGACAGTCAGCTTGTAAATTCATAGAGAAAGCTGCCGAAAGTCGTGGGACAGCTTGTAAGTTCATAGAGAAAGCAGCCGAAAGTCGTGGGACAGCTTGTAAATTCATAGAGAAAGCTGCCGAAAGTCGTGGGACAGCTTGTAAGTTCATAGAGAAAGGTGCCGAAAGTCGTGGGGCAGCTTGTAAATTCATAAAAAAACCTGCGGAAAGTCCTGAGAAAGCTGCAAAAAGTCCACGGACGGTTGAAAAAATCGTAGAGAAATCTGCAACAATTTGTTGTAATTGTGAGAATCTATTAGTAAGTCTTCAAAGTGCGGAAGAAGATGCAAAGCAGTTACGAGAACAAGTGGAGTTCTTAAATGTATGTTAATTTCCCCTCATCCATTTATGCATCATTGAACAATGTTATAAAAGCCCATGACTTTAATTTAGAACGAGGTAGCAGCACTTCAAAGTTTTAACGTTGGTTTGGAAGGTAACCTCCTGGACCTTTTGCATACGAAACTATCGACCGAGGAATTGGTTGGGAAAAAGAGCTCGTTAAAACTCACAAGAAGCAGAATCATACAAACGGATCCCCTTGAGGTCCTAATTTTTAAAAATAACCAATCTCATCTGAATAATACAAACTCCTTTGCATAACCCTTGACCTTACCGTATACGCTTTGACAGTTAGCTCAAACAGGCTCTTTAGACCGGCTCAGATTCCCACTTGAAGCGTTTATTGCTGCCAGGTTTCCTCAGGATACCGGCGATGCACACAACAAAGCTTCGGAAACGCAGTTTATTAAATGCTTAAAAATAGCTATTGCAGCTAGGGATGGATTGCTTGGGGAGCTTAGTAGCAAAATTAAGGTTAACTGACCAGAAATGTGCTACCATTATTATGACCACTTTTTATGCATTATTTACCTTCCAAATTGACGCTGTTTGTAGGCTGGTATAAAAACCTTGACGAAACGCTCTGCAGCTTTAGAAAAAGCGTCACAATTGGATGGAAACGGTACCCCAAGCTTGACCTCGGCACCTATACTACATTCTTATGGGAAATTCATCCGTTTCATCTACACATACTTGGAATTCAGCCTCAGTGACATGAATACTTTTGACAATGATTATATTTTTAAATCGGAGGGGACTGATGAAAAACACTTTTACAATAAACGAGTTAAGATAAATGGAGTATCCAGGTCTGGAATTTTTATCCCTATTGCGGGCCACGGTCCCGAAGGGTCTGAACCATATGAATGTAAGGAAATATATTCGGGAAGTGCAGAATTCGGAACCCAAACTAGCTCAAGCGATCAGAAAATTACGATTTTAGAAGCGTTTGAGGAATTTGACAACTTCATTGGGATCGCTGAATTATTTGAAGATGCTTCGAAGAGTAAGGGAAGCTCCTTAACATCCAATAATGAGGATACTTGTTGTCATGTTGGGCATGTCAACCAAGTAGAATTTTTGCGTCCACCATCCCAGAAAATTTATGAAATTCAACTTGCCAATTCTCAATCTGAAGCTACGGACTTTCTCATGGACAAACAGAAAGAGGACAGGAAGATAGGTGCGGGTGTTAGTAAGGACTTGGAAGATAGACGAGGTCAATCTTCTGGAATATACGCAACCCCAAAAACCACTTCGAAATCTCTATCTCTCAAGAAGTCATGTCCATCTAGAGCTATTACTGCAGCCAAAGAATGGGTCCAGAATAATCCTTGTGTGATAAACGTAGACTTATTTCGACTCTCGAGTCCACAAGTATTGGATGTCAAAATTAGTCAGAATATAGTAGATAATTATAACAATAATCAAAACCTTTCATCTCCAGTAAGATCTACTATCTGTCCAGTTCAGTAGTAGTCGTATGAGAATGAATTTGGATGTTAAATATTGAAAACTCAAATGTAATGAACGATAACGTGAAAAAGGAAAGAATAAAACATCTATAAAACGTACCACATAAATACCACATAATTAATTTCACTTGCTCTGATAGTTGGTAATAAATAAATGGACGACATACAGTTTTATTATTTTATTAAACTGATAGTAGACTTTTGTGCTGTTACAACAAATATTATGTAGGACAAATTATATCACTTCCAACACGACAAAAATTGAAAGAACAGCAAATGTAGTTTACTTAGGCGGAAGTAACATAAAGAAAAGATACATAAGGGAGATGCATCAAAACATTTTTCACCATATTCTGCCTACGTGTTGATATTTAATTAATACCCCTGAGTGTGAAATACACTGCTAACGATTACAACACATTCCTACTACAACACACAGTAATTAAGTGATAGGTAGGTAGGTATGTTTACGCAAACAGCATATGAATGTAAATAACTAATTAAAATTGTCTCTCGTACAGGTAAATTAAGTGAGTAGGTACAAGTACAAAACCATATGTAACTATAAGAAGTATTCGATCATTATCGATAGCTGATCATTCCTCCCTGCTCCTAATACGACTATAAATTATTCGACTAAACGTAACCAATTGATTCGAAGGGGAAAACTTCACAATAGTTCTAGTGACATTTATATAAACTGTACAAATCACTCTCGTCATCAAAGTAAAAACAAGGAATACGCCACAAAATAATATATCTATCTGGCTGGATAATAATTAGGGACTATAAAATCGTTATTAAGATAGAAAGGTTTCTGTAGTTTCTATACAACCCTTATTTCATTGAACATTCATTTCATTAAGAAACACTCAATACATATACACACCACAAGTGAATTATATATTTATATATAAACATTTCTCAGCAACTTCTGCTAGTTATCACTATGTATTTAATAAATTACCAATTAGATATTCGCCTACTCCGATAATAATTATGTTTCATAATATTTTTATTACATTTTCCTATAAGTTAAGGACAACATATTTATAGAACTTAATGTGCACATCTTGTATGCATATAATATATAACCCCCCACATTAGACGATCCCCTCGTGAGTTAGAATATTGATACATTAATTGATCAAGTAGTAGTAATATTCCATCATTTACAAGAAATAGGTTCAAGTAACAATACAAAATAATAAGAAATGAATTCGAGTTCATAAAAAACAATAACTACACTCTTGTCATTTGAAAAATCAGTCCTTTCCTTTCCAACAGTCTCCACCATTCAGTTAATCCATTCCATCAATCATCTCCCTTCTTCTTGGTCCAATTTGATGCCCAAATCCAACGTTGGAATTTCTTACTTCAAAGCAGTTGGTTATACTATTAATGTTACGCAAAATTTTTGACGAGCCTGAACCGCTAGCGCTGATTCGGAATCATTTCACCGGTGTACGTCTAATTATGATTGGAGTCGTACTGCCACTCATGGGTGCAAAACTTAGTGTGTACGTCTGGTGCTGGCCACCGGGTGTTGTACAGATGTAGTTACCCTGGACGTTTGTGATTGTCCCGAATTCAAGATTTTCCTCTTTCTTAATATGCATTTTCTGTTCTGGACGCTGCTATAAAAAATGACAGAAATGAAAAGAGGCAATTAAAAACGACCTTACAAAACTACAGAAAATTTAACATTCATATGGAACTTACATGCAAGGCAGCATGAACTTGGGATACAGTTGTCAAAACCGGGGTAGCAGTCGCGATGTGGCCTTCCCCAAAAGCTGAATCATTCGAAGTGGTTCGAGATCGCCGTGCTTGTAACTTAAAATGAAATAAATTGATAATGAAAAATAGGACAAACCTTCTAAAAGAACTTAAGACATATCGATGGCCGAATGTTTGTTTTACTTACTTGAGCAGGGGTTAAAGGATTGGATGGGTCAACAAATTCCTCTTCCTCTTCTTCATCTGAGCCATTACCACTGTAATCTTTCTTTAGTTCTCCTCTCTCAAGAAGCTCCAGGTTTTCAGGGTCAGACATCGCACGCGTGATCGCCAAAGGATCTTTCCTAGACCATTTCTGAACTTCCTCATCCATTTTGTGAATCTTAGCCGGGTTAAGAGCCCATAAGCACCCTTTTCTAGCGCCATTTCCAGGTTTCTCGATCTTTTCAAAGCATTTATTCAGACTCAAATTATGACGCACCGAGTTTTTCCACCCACTTGGAGCAGATTTGAAATACGGGAAATGATCACTGCAAATAGAAGAGCAAATCGTTAGAATTACGTAAATATTCAAAGGAAGGAACAATAACAATATCAAAGCCTCACAGCTTTGCAACTTACCACATAAACTTGTAAATTTCCGAAACAGGCAAGCAGCCCGTCTTGGAATTTTTCAATGACATTGCTATAAGACAAGAATAGGAGAATCCCGGTTTGGGATATATTTTCCCATCGATATGGGGTTGAGGATCATGTTTTTGTTTCCGCTTCTTCGCCGGTGGTTCATGGACATGATGATATGCAGCTGTGGTCAAAATTAATTCGGGCTGCTCATCCATTTCATATTCACCCTCAGCAGGGGAAGGACTTCGGGAACCTTGCCCAGGAACTATCCAAGCTGCAATGCTACCCGGTTGCAGTTCATTTTCACTCTCGTCATCTGTAGCCAGACATTCTGGATCAGTCTCACTGCCTATCGATGATGAGCCCGTCGATCCTGACACCGACGCTGGAACAATACTTGAAGGATCAACCTGCAATCACAAAACAATCAATCGATTAGAAACGTCTTAACTTACAACATAGTAACCAAACCATTATAAAAAAATTCTAAAAAAGAACAAATCAGACGGTTAAAAAGCTCAACAAGCAACACAGTAAGATTCAGTGTTGGATCTCATTTGTCATCACATTCAATTCTTTATAGAAATGTTAGAAACAGGAGGAAACATTTCGTTATTTTGAAAACACCCTAAATCTTATCGGTCAATCGTATCCTAAATCAAAATCCAACTAAAACCTCCCAATTCTAACCTGCATTTGCAACCTCCTCTACACCCTTCTTTAGTTTACCTTAAAAGCCCCCAGTGGTTTCCTCTTAGGTGGATGCTTAAACTTAACAGTATTCCATTCACTTCTATGTTTCCCAAGTTCCATTCGAAACTTCTCAACCTCCGTGTTGAAATAGGAATTAGCTAAAATAGGCTCAAGTGTAATCCCACCTCCAAGGTACAACGTTTTTTTCTTAGACACATGACTCATAAGCACTTCATTCCCATTTCTATCCGCCGGCGTCCGATAACTCTTAAGGACGCTTATCCCCTTCGACCTCAATAACGTCTCCTCCTGTCTATTGAAATACATATCGTTATCATCCTCATCAGCCGGATTCACCACTTTCCCCTTGTCAATCATCTTCTGCATGATTTCCATGTTGTTCAGCCCCCGAAACTTTGGATGCGTTTTGTCCGATTCTTCCCTAGGTCTTGTGGGCAGTTCTATAATCCTCACTTCCCTAGGATCGTACCCCCTTCGCATTTTATTCATTTGGGATTTCGACCTGGAGACTTCGTCATAGTCATTTTCATCCCCGCTACTTAGGGGGAGTTCTTCAGCGTCTCCTCCGAACAGCAGCTCCGCTGCCACTTCCTCGTAGTCGTCAAGCATGTAGTCTCTTCTTCGAATGTAGGAACTGGCGAACCGGCGACCGTCCTCGACCTCTTGACCTTTCGGTTCTGGGGGAGGAGATGGTTCCATTTCCTCGTACATACCCCCATTGCTGTAATAATTTGAATAATCCTCCCCTTCGTCATCCTCTATCGCCACTATTTCCGTCTCTTCGTCCTCTTCCTCTACGTCCTCCTGCGTATCTTCGTCAGTGGGGAGGATCTCTGCTTCCTCAACTTCCGCCGGTATCCTGGGCTTATCTTCCTGACTTTCTGTGGTGTCCAACTCATCATCTTCGTCGTCGTCATATTGGGGGGAGTCGTCCAGATCTCCTCTGGGGGTCAGTGGTTCGTCCACAAGTTGGACGTCCCCTTCGTCAGCTTCTAGTAGGAGTTGCTCTTCTTCCTCCGTCATTTCGTAACTTGGGGGATTTATATTATCAACTCCGGACGACGTTGACGCTGCCAGGAGCTGCTCTTCTTCTTCGTCGTCATCGTCGTCGTCTCCGTAGACGTCATAAGCACTGCTCCAAGACGGCTCCGACTCCATTTTTATACTTTTTAAATAACTTTTTAATAACTAGTTTTGCAGGAATACACAACAAAACACTCCTTTCTGACTTGGTTACAGCTTGGATAACAAAATACACTCCTTGTCCTTATTCCTAGAGCTAGAGCTTCTATTTCAGTCTCAGCTACTAACGACGCATGCCAATGGCGCTAGTAGTAGCAGTAGCTACGGAGAACCTTTCTCCATGCTCAACTAGTAGTAGTAGTAGTAGTAGTAGTAGTAGTAGTAGTAGTATAAGTAGTAGTGCAGTAGTAGTTGTAGTAGTGCACTAGTAGTACTATTTAGTAGTTGTAGTAGTAGTGCACTAGTAGTAGTACTTAGTAGTTGAAAGTATAAGTAATAGTGGTATGAGTCGTGTAATGTATGAGTTTGTAGTAGTTAGTAGCAGCAGTAGAAGTTGTAGAGTGTTCAGTTCGAAGCTTTAGTATTATGGAAGAGTAGTATGAGTGATTTCAACACTACGAAAAGTACATTCGTATTCGTACAACACGATTTCATGCATATTTATTCCATCCATGTTATACACTTTCCTCCCCAACTACTATTAACATTTTCCAGTAACAAGTATCGAATCCTTCCGAATGTTTATTGCTTCAAAGCCGTAATGTTAAAAGGGACCTTAATGTAGAGAAGCAGAGCCAGGAGGTTGGACCTTATTTCTATCCATGTTATTCCTCCATTCCTGCCTTTTTGTCTATACTGTCTCTGTCTGTAAGTAGCCTTTTTCGGTTTAGTGAAACCCTTTCCAACCCTCTTGCTTTACTTAGAAGTCATATCTTTGTTGTGAAATGTACATTAAATTCTGTACATAGCTAGCCAACCCCAACGATAACGAAACTACCAGCACTACGAAGGTTGTCCAACAACTCCATAGACACAGACAAAGTTGGATGGTTGGTTATGGCTGTCCAAAAACTTTACTCTCCAGCTCTTTTTTACCATCTTCCAGTGAGCTCAATGGCCTACCAAGGCTTTTCTAACTATAAAAATCCATCGTGGATTTTATTATTATTTTATTATACTTTAAAACCTCTTTTTAATACCTTTAGTTAAGGTAAAAATCCTCTGTAAGTAGGTGGGTTAGTTGAGCTGTGGAGCTTTTATAATGCATGTTCTTGTGTAGGAATAAAAAAAATTACAATTTACATGCACAAAATCCCAAGAACTTACTTCAATTCAACGTATTGACCATCTCACTCATATTGTAAAAGCAACTTGAGACTATTTTACAGTCTGGAGTTGTTTAAAAATGCATGCTAAGTTAAATAGGTAGGTAAAGCTAGATGTACTACTTATAGCTTCTTGCATCTTCTTACCTACCTACAATAACATAAATATGGAATAGAACAACAATTTCCAATTTCCATTCCATACATATTTTTATTTTTAAATACTTTAAACTAGGTACTATTATCATATCACTATACCATTGCTTCACATATCTTTCTCATGATTAACCGAGAATAAAGAATGGTGTGGATGATATGATATGATGATAAGACTAAGGTTAGGTACTTGGATTTTTTTCTATTTTTTTTTACGATCTTGTTTTTTATTTTAAAATGTCAGTCAGCCTCCTCCATCATCCTGCCTTCTGAATACACTTCTCAGCTTAGTTGTAATGGTAGTTTAGTTTGGTTTGTGTGGTAGTAAGTAGTAAGTGCATTATTTTACTTTTCGTACCTTGATTTATTTTTCATTTTTACCAGAAAGAAATGCATGGCAGCACCAACAAACTCCATTCTATCTCTGTCTTACATGAATAAATAATACAATACACCCTCTTCTTCCCTTAGTCGAGATGAAGACAAATTATATGTATTCTACCGCATATAGTAGGAATAATAACCACTATTACTACTTCTAGTACTCAAATGCATATACTTTTATGAGATTGGGTTAGGGATACAATAGTTTTTAACTATTACTAAAAAGATTGCGAGACAGAACAAAGAATTTCCACTAGTTTCCAGCAGCAGCAATGGGATTTGGATGAGACATTTCGTGCTAAGGAACTTTCATGGTCACCCCCATAACATAGGAGATTATGGGAACTGAAACTGATCAACAACTTAACTACTACCCTCTAAGTAATCTTGGTAGTATATTGCATTGTCTGGTTTTTTTTATTTGCAGTAAAAACTGAATTAACCAAGTGAGTGCAATACTGGCTAACTTTTACCAACTACTACTGACTGCAATCACTACCATTTAAGATAACAAAATAATATTATCTGAGGTTTTTCTCCCGTCTATGCCTCAGCATCGTATACCTTTTTTAATATGATTCACCTTTTATTGTATGATACGTTGTTAGATTCCCTACTAAATTCATGTTTAGAGTTGTAGAATTTCTTTGTGGATAATGAAGAGAACCTGTAGACTATTTCATGGACGGCGATTCGTAGACGGTTTTTTGCTTTTTTTTGTTGAAACTTCTTTAACAAACATCCATTTCCTTTGAAAGATTAAGAACGTGAATGAGGATGAGTCTTTCCAAAGGATGGAAATGGAAGAGGAGGATATTGCTAAAAAAAATATTAAAACGTTCAAGACTTATTTTTTCGGTAGGTACCTACCTACCTGTGAATAGTAATAGTTACTGCCTTCACCTGCACTACCTTTATAATACCTATCTAGTATCTTATGCTACGGAACATTCTGGAGTTTAAATTTTAAACGTCCGATGAATTACTTTCTGGACTTTTCTATAAAAAGATGTGGGTGGACGTTCTCGCCAACTTATAGTTTTTTGATATTTTCCGCATTTTATAGCTGTAAGACACCGCCTACTGCCTAATGATAATTGAATCCGAAATATATTTTAAGAGATGAATACTACTGTAAATGTGCTTGGCATGCATATGGATCGTTTCCAAAAAGTTCCATCAATATTGTTTGACATTGACATTGAAGTTGACAAATTCAGCAGCTTTCTATCCGTCTGTCTACAATCAACTCAAACTAAATCAACAATAAATATGCAATCTGTACACTTTCTATTCTAACCCAGTATCTTATCTCTTAGCAAATCTGCATGTACATTTGTATTATTCTGCATTTTTTATCTGACACAACACAGCAAACTATCAAAATCATAATCTGTCAACACAACATAATATCAAATATCAGCTGCAGCTCTGTACGAAGAAGATATGCTAATGAATCCCAATGAGTGACGAAATAACAGCTATAGCTCTAGCCGTGAACCCTTTCTAGCAGATTCCTGTTAAAGTATAAAGGTACCCGGGACATACTAGAATGGAACCTACTGTATTCTGCTACTCATTTTTACTTTTTTAGAGTTGTGCCTTGAAATAAGTAAGCATTCTATCCATCCACCAACACCAACAAAGACATGGTAGAATTATATCAAGAAGCAACTATCCCTTTCCCTTGTAGAAGAGTTAAACGAATAGGAACCTCGACGGGCGGGCAACTTCTTCTTAGGCTCGTCTACTACCCGAACTTCCCTACCCTACGAAATCTCATCGTCCTTTTTTCCAACTCGTCTGGCTCAAGTCTAACCTCCCTTCCATGGGCATAAAAAACTTACTACGAGACTTACTATTTACTTGACATTGAGACTACTTTTAATATATTCCACTCCACATAACGTCCTTCTACTACTTTTACTTCTAGCTTAATACCAAATGAATAGCAACCCTGACCCTAGTTTCCATCCCGCCATTTCCCCTATTTCGGGTCGATCCTCGGCCGGCTTCTCGGATAATACCATTGAACATGACCGGTGCTACTATTTGTATTTCTACCCATAGTAGTAGTTACCAACCATTGCAGTAGCAGTGCATCCTTAGCCTATTTTTAGGTACATATTTCCTTATCAACCACGATGGAAGGTTTAGATAAAAGCTTAAATGAATCCGTTCATTCAAACGAAGCCTGACCCTTTTTTCTGAATATGATTTAAAAACATACCGACTAAAATAAACCCAAATCAACCCTCGTTTAGTTAGCTCATCGTTATCATGCCTTGCCTTATATGGGGGCAGAAGAGAAGATTAAATCAGAATCATCCATCCCAATCCCTGCCCTTATTTGAACTTACTGTCCCTGACCGTAAATTAAATTTTAAAGCTTTACAGCTTGACTTGAGGGACAAATTCTTCCTCATGCTGGTTCATTGCTGTACCAACTTTTCCAGTCAAATAATATTATTTAACGTGGGCAGCCATTGATGCATTTACTACTGAAAGGGGAGGCAGGGAGAGGGAAGGGAGGGTAGGGTGTAGTAGGATCAGGATCAGGATCAAGGAAAATGTTGGACGTTAGAAATTTTTACTAGAATGGATAGAATTTCTACTACCCTACCCTTCGGCAGTTCTGGTGGAACCTAAAGTTTGTCCCGTCTCAATACTTCTATAGATCATTAGAAAATTATATTTCAACGGGTACTAAACCTTGGTAAATAAATGTAGTAAATATGATATTATGAAGTCTCACATCACAATAAGGTCATACACATAAAATAACATTTAAAAAACTGACACGCATCTTCGTCGTCCCTTAGAAGTTTTAGGATCCGATACTTCTGGCACATGCTTTTTCATTTTTATGCTGCAGTCTAGCCTACCATGAAATGCATGCATGTAATATTGTTTAGTTACTACTACGAGAAATAAGTAGACCAACCGCCAGTCCTATTTTTTAACTGAATAAAAAAACTCGACTCTTTACACTTCCACTTCCACAGAGAATTACCAGTTTTCGTCTACCTTATTATTATCCACACGAAAAGGTTCAAAGAAGGAAATAATCATAGAGGAATATAATGGACAAATGTGCATTCAATTAGGTTCAAGATTCAATATTTAGGTATTTCTTAGGTACCTGGTACCTTGTTATTACTCCTAGTCCCAGTAAACTACATTTCTATTACTATATTAATAAAAAAGTAATTTATTCATCGCTAACGTTTACTCCAACCACAACCATGTTTAATTACTTTATCCTTCTGTCTATTCATTCAGTACAGACAGTTATACAGTTATTAATTTGGGTCAAACTATTTATATTTTTGTTATTTTGGTGGAAAAGTATAAAAATACTTTTCAGGTTATTTAATTACCCGGTGGGTTTTTTTGACCCCCACGGGTCGTCTGGTTGACCGATTTGGCTCATGTTCGAACTTAGCCTGAGATAGGTTTTCTTCTAACCCCCTATGCAATAGTCGGACTATAGAAGTCCGCAGTTGGGCTCTTAAAGTCCAACTATCTATGCAAAATTTGGATGTTCTAACATCATTTTTTCGAGAGTTATCGTGTCGCCAGATAGACGGACACGGCAATCCCTATAGCCCTAGAATGGGCTAAAAATAAGACCCTAGGTTAGGTATGTTGTGAGACCAGATAATGCGGAAAATATTAATTAATTATAATTTCTAATCATTAATTAATTAGACTTCTTTTTATTTTCAGCAAAGTTGCTGTATTTAATTTGATTATTGGCAGTGTCCGGCTAAAAAATTAATCAGTTTGGATCGTTGATCTTTCTCATCTCAGCTTATTTTTACTTGATTTCAATTAACTGAATTATTATTTAAACTAAAAACTTAACCGTTCTCGTTAAGTCGTACCGTGGGATAAAAACTGCAGTTCAAACTTCTTTAAATCATCTCCCTCTTCCTTCCTTTCATCATATCATCTCTCAATCACGAGAAAAACGAATTCACTAGTTAATGAAGGAACTAATCTATTAAAAATTGATTAAGGATGAAAGCTGCATGGGAATGGGAACCGCGTGATAGCTCCATAACTTAGTTATATTTTAATGAAATTATTTATTACAACCACATGATGCGTGGAACCAAACCGGCTCGTCTACTTGCAACTTTACCGGTAACAAAAGTCAAGTCGACCAACTGGCCGGAAATAAGCCAGCTGATAACCGCCGACGTGGTGGCTGGTTATCATCCATCATAGGATATGAAGTAGTAGTAAAAGTACCAGCACCAAGTACCCATGCATGCATCGTTCATTCGTAGTAAGCAGTAAAAGTGAATCGTAGTAAAAAGTAACAAAAAGCTCAAAAGTCTCGTACTACAATCTACAATACAACGTGGTACATTGCATGTTCCAGTAAAGCATTAATTTCATTCTCTAAAAACCTTTATCAAGCCTGCTGGTTCTCGGTACACTATGATAAAAAAAACCCAAACATAAAAACGAATTCAAAGACGATTCTATCATTCATTCTTCGATAGTCGTATGGTGGTACTTTACTTTCAATACTCGATCGAATTCGATCGAGCAAGTTAAAATAAGCTAGACAAAGAACTATTAAAACTTACAATACTACTACTACTTTCTTTGCATGTTATTCTTACCAAGAACTAAGAATTAGGAACCCCTACTACAACTTACGCTTAACTTGCTTCGGTAGTAATTTTCTGTGAGTAAAAAAAAATTACCATCTCTCTCTGGCCTTGCCTTCTGTTTCCCTCCTAATCTAACTTAGAATCCCTTTGTTTCTCTTCCTTTATTTCACAACTGCATGGCTAAATTTTGCAATCATTCAAGTAAGTAAATAAATGTGATACTTGGCAAACATACGGGCTTATACGACAGATGGGCTGATTTGTTTTTGTAGTAGTAAAGTCAGAAGTGGATCATCATGATATGATACCCTACCTGTGCCTACCTGTCTGTACCTTCCTATTTGATGATATGATAACTGGGCAAAACTTGACCGGACAACAAGGTATACTAAAAAGTTAGTACAAGGCCGTATTGCCGGTGGGACGGCCATTGGATGGAATAAATATACAACTAGAGATGCATGCACACGGCGAGCAAGATAGGTTTGGCACAACCCAGAACATATAATTATTATCTCATTTCCATTTATATATTTACATCTTGCTAAATTATACTACTAACTACAGAGGCTTTTGAGGAAAACAAAGAAAAACCTTCCTTGGCTCAAAAACGACAATTAAACTCAATTTGGTACCAAAACTGTAATGAAATCAACGAGCAATAATCGTCAATCGTCTTTAGATGTTTCCTCTCTCGTAGTCCCGTACATCTCAACCTCAAAAGCACTTAAAAAATGCCCATGATTTCCCCTTTTCTCAGTAAACAGTAATAACTAGCATAAAATGAATAGTAAATGCTAATGCAATGCAATGGTAGTAGTAGATGGAGGATGGTGCATTAGTTTAGTTTAGTCTTCAAAAATAACTTCTTTATCCTTGTCGAAAACCCGTAAAAACGGATACATGATACATACCACCCAACTCTACTACTAAAAGATGAAATTTTAATTTATCTTCAATGCCAAACAGCCACCCTCAATTTTTGACTTCTCTTCTTTATATTCTGATACGCCTTCATAATCTTTCTGTCTAGGTTTTAAACTTTAACATATATGCCCAGTGCTCGAAACTCATAACATCTTGAGATTTCTTCATCTCATCTCAATCTGCTTAGCTTAACTTACTTTACTTGCTCATTTTGTCATTTTAAAATCTTTGGCAATGGATGGAGTAGCCGAAAAGCTGATGGAGGATTCATAAAATTCATCCAAACAAAACAACCCTTTGTCCTTTGTTGTTATTGAAAATTCACCCCTTTTTCCCGTGACGTGAGTTGAGTAATAAACTTAATACTAATTGTACTTTTACTAATACCAAAGTAGGACCTGAAAAAGATACCTAGCATAGACTTCTCTAGGGTCTTCGCAGTAGACAATGACCATGGCCATGTGTGTCTGTTTAAAAAATTTCCTATTACTAGAATCTGCTTAATAATCACTTTTACCCCATCAAAAAATGCACACCGGTGCTAGGTACCGATGATAACACAATATATGCAGTACCAGCACCATCAGAACCACTTGGGAATAGGCACTAGCCTGCCTAGTGCCTATTCAACTAGGGTTTTATTTTATTATTTAAACTTTAAATGAAGGGATGGAACACATCATAGAATACTTAACAACCAACGTCCTGAAACATAAATAAAATTCAGCAGATCACTCAACATCCAACTCTTTATTAAATATATTTCTATAACAAACTATATAAGGAGACCCTTTTGGAAAGGCTTTTACTACAACTAGCTAACTAAACTACACTACCCCTTTTATTTTTATAAGTATTTTCAGCCCTCTCTTTTTCCTCGTTCGTGAGAAGAATTTTATTTTTAGTCTGCCAACCATCCATTCATGAAATTAAGGACGGACGGACGGAGGGTCAGGGTAGAAAATAAAACCGATAACTAGTTCCGGTCTGAAATAGAATACACCATGTGTAAAGCGGCAGTTGTAGCTTGTACCAGTTTGGTAGTAAAAGTAATAGTAGTAATAGCATAGTAAATGCACTTTCCCTACGTTTTTCTCTCATTGTAGTATCAAAAAAGCGAGCAATGAATAACTAAAGCCATGATGATGATGTTTCAATTCACATATCCAATTATTTTACAACTTACTACTACTATATCAGATACGGTTAGTAGTAAATAGTAAATAAAATACTGGTTTCTCGATTATTTTTATTATTTCAAACTCTAAACAAATGAATGAATCCTTTTATCCCTACAAACCGAAAAAACCCAATTTACTACTAACTTAAACACTGACCGAGTGACTTCCGTACAGCTTTCATTTTTTAACCAGTCGGATGATAATGAGGTCCGTAATAACTCAAAATTTCATTCTAAAAACGTATCTATTTTTTGCTCATACGGGAAATGAGATAACCTTCACTAAAAATAAAAGTTAAGCTACTTGTAGTGTAGTACCCGTCTAGGGAATAAGTCAACGAGCTAAACAAGAGTAAGACAAATCCGAGGTCATGAACAAAAACAACATCGTGTTCGTGATTTTTAGATTCTTCTAGACCGAGATAAAGGTTAGGTACTTTTATTACGCTTGTAAGCTTAAACTTCCTCATCTTTAACTACATACTACCTTCAGCCCAGTCGACTGCCTTAAGGGCCTGTTTTTATTTCATCCTTTTCTCCTTCCTAGGTACTTTAGTCAGGTTTAAGGTTGTTTTTCTCAGTAAAATGAATACTAACCACTGAACTCTGAACTGACTGACACATTTAGGCTTCCTCCCCTTATCTCTACGATACTAGCTGAACTCCCACAAAAACAATACGAATACGACCCTTCATAATTCATACTAAGAGTCAACAAACTAACTTGAGGAAGGAAGGGACGATATCCAGGTCAAATAAAAATACCTATTTCTCAGTATTTAAAACTAACCTTCCTATTCATAAACTTCAATGGAATTCAGAATTCACATGAGGTCTTTCACCAACGGAATGATAGTTACAACTTAAATCCCTCCTTAAACCAATAATTTCTTTCTTTGCTTTGCTACTTATTAATAGGCCCACAGAAATAATGAACTGATGATATGTTAAAACTGTAATGGAAACCGTTGAGCCGTTATAGCCATTAACTGTTGTCATGTTCCATTATTTGTTTCACCTGTCCGGGGGCTGGTACTTAGAATAAAAGTAACAAACTACTAAGTAACGTAAGGCCTCGTCTTCTATTAGAGATAGATATGCTTAAATTCCCTTTCCTCTTATCCACAAACATTTGCATTATACTGATAAATGCTAATGCTAAGCTAACGACCGTAAATAAATATCCTAATTTTGTACAAACAAATCATTCTTTTTGTAAGAAATGTGAATTAACTCCCTTCCTTCATATCCATATACGGTAAGCAAAGCTTATTGCTCTTTTTGCTACTTTCGGTAACAACATTATCGATATTTCCATGCAGCTGATGCTGATGCTGAAATAAGAATAGAATTATAGCCGTCGTAATATTATGGGGAATGGTATGGTCATTATTAATCAAAGAGAAACTACAATTTAATTTAATAATCCTCTCCTCAATAAACCTAACCTCTACAACAACGCTACTCTTGATTAAATTATCTAAAAAATAAAATTAAACATTAAAATGAATATAAAACTATTCCAACAAAGGTAATTGTCCTCTCTCTCTCTGTGGAGTTGATAAGATATTTATTTCCCCGTCGTCAACAAATATCCTCAAGTACTCTGTTGACAAAGCTGTTGAAGAGATTGAGATATCAACTTGGTTAGCTAAACAACTACACAATCAACCCCCTTCTTCAATTACAAAGTGTCTGTCTGAAAGCATGGCCTATCGTGGTATTCGTATCGTATGTACAGTTTAACTATTAAGGTCATTCTCATCTTACATTACATTAATTCATGATTCACGGATCAAATGACATTACTCGAGAGATAGCATGAAACTGTGGAATATAAAAGTTAAACTTGTTTAGTTGCTCTTGGATAAATCTGGTTTCAAAACGATTGAGTGCACCATAAACCATACATAACTACCTACCTACCTAGATCAAAATTCATTCTCACAACCAACTCCACAGCTTTTTCAATTCATAAACTGCTCTGTTGCTGCTGCATACATGCATGCATGCAAAAAATCAGCATTACCTGGATTGAGGCTTGAGTGGAGTAGTAGTAGTAGTATGAAAAAATTAACATGAGACGCCTGGACTACTACCAACTTTACTTTCATGGAAAATAATACAGATAGGATAGTAGTATGCAGTAGTTAATGACTCAAATGAATGAACAAATAAATAATGAATCATTATTTCTTATCGTTTACCGTCTAATCGGACACAAGAACCCGCCGATGATAGACGAGATACGTAGACGAGAACACAGACTAAACAGACATACGATAATGATGATAATATATTCACTGAAAAATCGGGAATTCTTTCATTAATGAACAATGAATGAAAAGGTAGGTAGGTTGGTTAGCAAAATTCCATCAGTACGGACGACCAGATAATGATTCGATTGACCGATAAGCATTCCAAGCATGATAACAACATCAGCTCACATCCTACCTACACGGTGGTAAAAATTACGATAAGGAAAAGGAAAGGGATCCGCAAAATAACTACTAAACCATTATAAAAAAAAATCCGATAAAAAAATTATGTAAAAATCATGGTAAAAAGTCCAATTTTACTCACCATAATACCACAACTCTCCTCGAATGAGATCCCATTGGAAACATCAGACCGTTTTAAAAAGGAATTCCAAGAAGTGACATAAATGGAAGCGGCCTTACTATTACTACAACTACTACTACTACTACTATTATTATTATTATTATTGTTACAATTGTTATTCACAGACTGACGAGAATTACGATTAAGGACGCTGACCACGTTGGAACCACCCCCACAGGTAAAAGCCCCCACACTTGCCCTCTTAACACTTCCCCCATTACTGACACCAACTCCCGACTTCGGTGTTCCCAGTTCCTTCTCAAGACATTCGAAAACGTCGGGATCCCTGCTATCGAAATGCATCCCGAATTCTTCAAATCCGTCTTCCCCGAATAAAAAGTTATCCCCGTGAAGGTCATGAAGGGATAGGTCATCCATGGGAGATCCGAAACTACCCGGCGACCCTTCTGTAAGAATCTGATCCATTTCACTCCTCAAGTCACAGTTTATCATCTCCTGGATCGAGATATCAAAGTCTAGTCCACTTCCGTACATTAGATCCATTTCAAAACTGGATTTATTTAGATAAAAAAAACTAAAAAAAACTGTTTTTTTGGGTCTATTATTGTTATTGTTTTGGTTATTTGTGACAGAAGAAGTCGGGCTGCCCCGGCGGGAAGTTGGTCAGAGTTGGTTTTTTTTTTGGGAGACTTTTTGCAGGGCAAAAAAGGGCTGATTTACTCAGCAAAAAATACTCCTGGAAGAGTTACACTTGAGGTTTTTAAAAATGTTTTATTTAGTTTGACTAAACTAAGTAAACTAACTAGAAGAAGAACTACTAATTGAGTTTGTTGATAAAAGGTAGAGGAGAAGTGTGGATGGTTCTGGAGGAGAGAGACGGGGCTTTGTCTATGGAGGGAAGAAGGCATAGAGAGAATGGTAAAGTGAGACGGAGGAGAGTTGGTGAAGGTTGGGATTCGAGGGCCGTTGGTTCAAGTTGATGGTAGTAGAGGGGTGGGCGGACGAGGGCTTGTGGCATGAGGGGAGTTGGGAGTTGGAGGATTTTTTGTTTTGTGGTGAGAGAAGATGTAGGATGGGAATTATGGGTTTTTTAGAAGTTTAAGTTTAACATGGTAGTAGAGGGGTGGGGCGGAGGAGGGCTTGTGGTATGAGGGGAGTTGGGGTATGGGGCAATTTTTATTTTTTGGGGTGAGAGAAGAGATGTAGGATGAAAATTATTGGGTTTTTCAGTTGTTGAAGATGATGGTGGTGGTACGAAGCGGAGGAGGGTTTGTGGCATTAAGGAAATTAGGAGGGTAGAGTACACGGGGAAATTTTATTTAGTATGGGGACAAAAAATGCAGGACGGGGTGGAGGGTAATGAATTTATATGGGGGATGGTGATTATTTAAAAAAAATTAGTTTTCAGTTAAGGATTGTCCATTAAATATGTTGGGGGAAATTTGGCTTTTTTAACCACTTTTGTAAATGTAAAAAGATCGAAGATCTCGATGATGTATCCTGGGAGGGGGCTGCGGCCATTTTGCAACGGTGACTAGGAAGGAGCACAGCCGACAGCACATGTAAAATTATTATGAATAATATTATGGACAGCCCATTCGTTATCGGGTAAACAGATAACAACTGAGTAGATTAAAAGATTATTTTGCATATTTTTAGTTAGTTTGAATGGACCTGGATTTGAGATAGGGAACATTAATATTTTAGTGGATTTCCGGTAACATAGAATAACTCTGCTGTACGATGTATGAATCGATTCTTTGCGATCATTTGAATTATTTTAATTTTATTTAATCAGAGTGCATATTAAACTCTAAATATCGTACTTGCCTGTTAGTCAGTCAATCATCATAATAAATCAGCATCAAGCTAATTTATTATAACCAGCTAGCATGTTACATGTATTTCTAACACACAGACAAGCAAACTCCCATAAACTCTCAAGCCACCTCTGCATTCTTCCCTCCAAAGAACCCTCTATGCTCCAGGTACACCAACAAATGGACGAGACTAAATTTTGTCGATGGCGGGTCTCTTTTTCCCTCCAAAGAAAGATGAAATTCTGTAAAAATTCATAGAAATTCCATTTTTCAACGCAGCAAGCCGGAAAAGGGCTTAAAGTCCGGGGAACTTTATGCCGCAGCTGAATTATGGCTTATAGTTTCGAAATTTCTGAAACTTTTTTCATAATTTTGGGTTAAATGTAGAAGAGAAGGTTGGTGGCTGGAGTCTGGGATGGGGAAGATGGAAGAGTCCAAATCTCTCTTTGTTGTCCTTGGCTGAAGGGGAGGAAGGTTGGACCAGCCGTCTCTGTCTTACTCAGTCCAACCAACCAAGGCCAAGTAGATCTTCTCAAAACCTACAGCTCCATTTGTACAAATAGAAATCGTGGAATGGGTTCCTCTTTGTTCTCAAAACTTAAGGTTTTTTTGTGCAAGTTTTGAGGTGAGCCATCCTAGAGCTAATTACTTATGGGAATGCAATAATAATGCAATGGGAATCTCTTGAGATCTTGGAAAGATTACTAGGGTTGGTTTACAAGGCTAAATTATATGTAAATGCGAGGTATATTTGCAGAAAAGTGGTGGAAAAGTAGTGGTAGTAGTGGTAGTAGTAGTAGTATAGTAGTTGTAGTATGTATGGTAGTGGTATAGGTGGTAGTAGTAGTGAGTAGTAAATGGTAGTAGTAGTAGGAATAGTAAGTGGTAGTAGGAGTAGTAAGTGGTAGTAGTAGTAGGAGTAGTCAGTGGTAGTAGTAAGGAGTAGTAAGTGG
>JAQFZX010002317.1:0-20051 GCA_034682405.1 Hydroisotoma schaefferi | reverse complement strand
AAGTTTTTTTCCCAAAAGTGGGAAATCGTCCGTGAAGCCTAGCTCTATCAGTATGAATAGAGCTAGAACCTAGCTAGGTTGACACTTATTTCCATCCCGCTTCCTCCTTTTTCATACAATTTTAATCTAAATCCTTTCCTCATTTTTATACCCGTTTTTCTAATTAATACCTTTCGAAATACAAATAATCCGACGATTTATAAACTTTATCTACGTTTTAAGTTTTGTTTCCCCGTCCAACGACTTTCCTAGACTTATTGGGTCTTTCTTTCTCCCGAAATCGGTGCATTGTTGTTGTTTCCTTAAACCCGGGTTAGAAGAGATGTCTGTGACGTTATCCTCATCCTCGTCCTCCTCGTCCCCGCAGAAATATCGTGAGGAAGAGGTTGAAGACATGGATTGTGACGAAGGTCCACCAACCTTAGAAGCAGAAGCTCCCCTAGAAGCCGCGGCAAGTAGCGTGACCTTATCTGAAGCCACTACACCCTTATCGGCAGCCGTAAGCCTCCTGTCGTCCCCAGGAACTCCTATTACTCCAACTGGCACAAGTAAAAAGCGGAAACGCCTAACTCCCGATGAGCGACTTGTTAGGGAAAAGGTTATTCTTTAATTTACTTTACTAACTAAGTGTTCGACAATAGGCCGCCCGAGTTAGCTAAGCCGGTTAAACATGCTTCATAACATCATTTTTCATGCATACGCCGCGGCCAATTGTTGAGAAATTAGCGTAATTAAAGTGGTGCTGTTTGCTCGTTCGTTTTTATACTAAAACCTTGTATTTTTTGTACAGGAGCGTTCTGAGAAGCGTCAGAAACTAGAGGAAGAGAAACAGCGAAAGGATGAGGATAAACGACGTCGTGAAACTGAACGGCTGGAGAAACTAAAATTAAAAGAGCAAGAACGATTGGAAAGGGAACGACAACGAGAGACGGAACGATTAAAACGGGAAGAAGTAAAAGAACAAGAACGGGTCAAAAAGGAAGAAGAAAATGCTAAACGGGCGGAAGATAAGCAAAAAAAGGAAGAAGAACGGTTGAAAAAAGAGGAGGAACGGTTGAAAAAGGAGGAGGATCGTAAGAAAAAGGAAGAAGAAAGAGTTAAACAACTGGAAGAAAAGGAAAAGGAACGATTGAAATTGGAAGAAAAACAAAATAAGCAAAAAGAACATTTTACAAAGTTTTTCCAAAAGTCCCCAGCACTAACGAGCAAAGTTAGAACGCTGGAACAAAGTTTTCGCCAGTCGGCCTCTGCTGACGCTGAAAGTGATAAGGAAAACAAGGTGGATTCGAATATCGATCCGAGCGTTACTGCTGCCGGAGGGGAGAGTTCTCTGCCTATTGTCCATGATGAGGTTATGGAGAATATTGACGAGTCGGCAGAATTACAAGTGGTCCTTATTCGAAAACCGGAAGCTAAACCCTTTTCCCCTATGCCTTTTCAAATTAAAACCCACATGGCCGTTGCCACTATTTTAAGGAGAGAGAAGTTAAATCAAGAGGAAAGATCTAGAGTGGAGAAGCTCTTTGAAGAAAATGAAGGAGATTGCCAGTCTTGTCATTCTGATTTTTTTGAAAAATTGAGAAGGGGAGAGGGTCGAGTTGGTAGTCGAACTGTTGTTAAGTATGAGGATGAAGAACCGGAAGTTAGAATCATGATGGAGGACGTTCTACACACAAGCAGAGAGGGATATAGAAGAACTCGAATGAAACTTTTGCAGTTTCATGATAATCGTAGGCCGGCGTATTGGGGAACTTGGAAAAAGAAGGGTACTCAAATTACCGGTCGGCATCCATTTGGCAAGGAAGAAGTAAGTTATCTACTAACTACTAGGATGTGTTATGTATGCTATAAAGGTACTTATGCTAATTACTAAGGGTCTATTTTTTTTATATTTCACCCAGGAACTGGATTATGACTTTGATTCTGACGATGAATGGGAAGATGAACCTGAAGATGCCGAAGAAATAGAAAATTCTGAAGGGGTAAAGTGCATTTACTTATTACATATGTACATTAGCAGCTTGCTAGGTGTTCTGTGGTTATGATTGGAATGAAATTATCTAACCAGCCTTATTTTATTTGTAAATAGGAAGAAGAACCTCAGGATCCGGCTGAAGGTGAACCAGTAGATGAAGAAGACGAGGAAGGTTGGATGGTCCCTCACGGGTACTTATCCGACGAAGAAAGGGAAGGGGAAGAGGCCGAAGATATTGAAATCATAAAGGATAAAGAGAAAGAATTTTATAAATCTTTAAAGGAGCAAGTGAAAGTAGGTTTTCTATTTTCTTTCTCTAGAGCCTTGTGTTTTAAAAGTCAAATGGTGTCTTATTATTAAATATTATTTATTGCAGTTGGGCCTGCCCTTGATTCAAACGGAGTCATTATCAGAATACAGAATCATCTTTCCAATCAACTTGAAGTTTGAAGTTTATTAACGTGTCTTCCAGATATCAAAACTGTAGCATATCCTAACCGATAGCTATAGCCATTTGTTTATCAATCGCAGTGACGCAATTTTAATATAATCTATCGATGGCTATTTAAGGCCAACTACAAACTAAAGGGCCACCCCCCTCCTCCCCTCCATAATACCCCCAACCTATATTTCTACAGTAACATTAATAGATGGAAAAAAAACCTTACCTTGTATAGTTGACCGTTGATGTTCATGTGATAGTTAAGATTGGCGTGCGTGTCAAGAGAACCTTTTAACTTTATTAATTCTTTGTGGTCAATCTCGTCTCGTAGTTAATTCTTTGATCGAATACGAACCTTTTAAGTTTGATATTGATAGAAAGGAAGGATACAGAGCTGAGATAGTCGTGACTCACTCCACTTAGACTAATAAAATATCAGTTATAAATTAATAAAGGAAAGTCTAGTATTTATTTCATAAGGCATGTCATATGAGAAGTCCGACCCAAGTATACGCGTGATCGGGTTGAATGCCTTCCGTTTAATTAGAACGGCATCCAAACATGCTAAAGAAAGACAAAACGATCGAAGTCGCCATTCAAGTTGCAAAACAGATTCCCTTGCAAGCAATATTTGAAAGGAAGAAGGGTGGGCTTTTAATTCATTATTAATTTTTGTTCTACGTCTTCCACGAGCTTTAATGACGAACGACCGCTACACTACAACCTGCAAAATTTATAGTTGAGGAAAGTTATATTCGTGAACCGGGTTGCTAGTTTTAGATCGGAGCAATAGCAGTACTAATAAAGTTACGGTTTGAATTGAAAGAACGTTATGCACCGAGGTAGACATAAAAAGACGACGGTGTCATAGAATTTTAGACATAAATTTACCCTCTGTAACATTAAAGATAAGAATAGTATTGGATATCCATTTTTAAGTAAGCCAAAATACTTTAAATATGGATATGAAACTTATGTTGAAGATCATGGCCGTTTGTACGGTCGGATTTATTGTGGTTGCTATTGTAAGTAATATTCATTAACTTCCTATTAGAATTCAGGACTCAAACTCAATAACGCAGCATTTTATTTTTCAGATGGTCATAATTCTTCAACTCATCGTGAATCAGAATCCCTCAAGATACAAGAAGACATAGGACGATCGGCAATCATTTTTAAAACTTCACTCACCTCTATTCAAATCTAATCTAATCTCTACCAAATAATCGATAACCCCTTTTTTCTAGAATAGTACATTTGCCATCATAAAAAATGCTGAGAAAGTATTGACATTCTGAATCTTCAAGTAAATATTGTTTTATAGAACAAAAATAATAAAGATGATGAACAATTGAACAAAAAATGTCTGAATGATTTAACTAACACTTTCATTAGTCACATTTCCTTAAGTTCTGTTTACTGGGCTTTTACTTTCGACGCTGCACCACCACCACCGATAATTTTTCGTCGCTGGGCGAACATGTGCAAATAGAGATGAGGGAAAACTAAAAAAGAAAAAAATGTTCAGTTTACCAAACATGGTTGACTAAATTGTTTAGAAAAATAATTGGGTTATAACTTACTGGGAATGTAGAGAAGTGCGCCGAGTATGACTGCATATTGATAATCAAAAGCAACGTTAAGGGCATTCGGCATTGAGTATGTGAGTAGTTTGTTCTGCTTGATGTAGTCCAAGGCATAGTAAATGCATATCAACTCTCCCGTGATCCCGATGGGGTATAGGACAATGAACAGGGTGTACCTAGACAGAATTACGGAAGCTGAATTAATATTGCAATGAAAAGAATTACGGATGATAAGAAAAAATAAATACATAGAGAAATATAGTAGCCTTACCTAAACCAAACAATGAGTTTAGAAAGTCCAATGAGATTCAGAAAGTAATAGCCGTATCGAATGATTTCAGTAATATCCCACGCAAACATTATCAAGGGCACTCCTATGCTGACGGTTGAAGGTGGACAGATTTCTAGAATCCCCCAAACTACAAACACACGGGAAAGCACTTGGAAAAAAGTGATGAGAACATTGGACTTGACGATCCCAATTGCAGCATGAACAATCTGTACGGAAAAATAAACAAAATTAGTCTTTAATTCTTGTAACGGTGAGGTTAAGGGCAAGATTATTAGTTAAGTTATATGCATACCTCAAGTACTGCAGCACTTTGAACTATTTTTAAAGGAAAGTCCACAGTTTTCCAGATTTTAGTGTGATCCGACCGTTGCCCGATGGCCAAATAGAGTACATATCCCCATCCCAATGTAAGAGCCAAGTTGTAAAAAATCAGGTACACTTTGGCAATCATTTCCCTGCCGGAGTTAAGTTTCAGATGGGGCTTTTAGTAGGATTTAATATTTAATACAACAAGTTTGCAGATTCCTCCTCTTCGTATTTGGACCACTTGGACCGTTCGGATTTTAATGAGGGATCCACGACTGTCCTTTCCTCACCACGTTTCTTTAATGTTGGAGTATTTTCACGAAGGTTTGGGACACGTTCACTCTCAGAAATAGGATCTAATTCCACTTCCTTGTTTGTTGTAGACTGAACCTTCTTGCGGAACTTGAATTTTGATTGGGATACTTCCGAAGATGGCACCTTACAGATTTCTTTTTCTGACTGAGTATTTTGAGACTCCTGAGAAACCGGGCTGTCCTCTTGTACAAAACTGTATGGAAATGAAGGTGGAGACGCTGACGCTTGTGTTATCCGAACTGGAAGAGTACGTTTTAAAATATCTGGCTGTCCAGTAAATAAGGACGCTGCGACTGGAATTTCCGACTCCTCCTCGTCCTCTTCAGAACTATCTTGTTGGATTTCCAAAGCGATTTTGGCTTCAACCTCTCCACGAGCTAGATTTAACTGCTGGACCAAGTTCCTACACTCGATTCCCGTTCCAGTACCAAATATCTAGGAAATAAACTTTGATTTTAAATATTGAAGGGTTTTATTTTTAGTTTTACTTTGACTATATACAACTTACGTTCTGAATGCTTTGCTTGGAGAAGCACAATTTGCACTGCCACTTGTTAGACTTCTTGACGATATGAACCTGAAAAATGGGATAAATTGGCGTGAGAACTCTGAATAAGTTAAAAGTATATACGAGATTGATTGGAGATACGTGTAACTATATTTCCCTAACATCGGCCAACTTGTAAAAAAGTGTATAAAATAGGGAATTGACTGGGATTAGTCAATAGTGGGAAAGCCATGGACGAGGTTTACGCTTAACCTCAGTCCGAAGTTGAATTAATAAATACTGGTCGACCTTGATCTTGAGATCCTCATCATCTCATAATAAATTATTTATATAAGCTGAACATGGCTTCATTCATGCAGTTCGTGTAGTCTATGCAGATGCATAAAATGGTCAAGCCATCTACCTAACCTCCACTTACTTTTAATTACTTGAATTACTACTCATAGGATTTTATTTTAATTACAAACAGAGGGACAAGGACAAATACATTTATACACTAGTAAACCCTAAACTATAGGGTACTCAAATGCCCTACGCCCTCGCGACTTGGGCGCTATGTCCATTATACGAACCCCATACATTTAAGAATACATGTGCCCATGCCCTTCTTATATGCCAAGAAGGGCATGGGCACATTGGCGCAACCACTGGGGGCTGGGGGTACGAACGAGGCTGCATGGTTGGTATCCTCTTGACTTTCAAATATCAAATATATACCCCTAGAATTCCTGAAAGGCCTATCATCAGCCCTTCTAGGCCACACCCCTTCCTATCCTTCAATGCTATTTCTCTACATCCTGGTACCCCTCCTGGTTGCGCCTGGGGGGCACTTTACTTAAATAGGCCACTGCAGACGACGCGCGCTTTGGGCACTACGGCATGGAGGGCATGCCCTTGCCCATGCCCACCACCTTAAACTCTACACGACATCCTATTTATTCAACTTTTAATTATATGTCATTATTTCTTACACCGCGCGCGCGACGCGCACCTGCTTGGGGGCGGTGGAGGTGGAATTAAAAATATCAGGATATTTACTACCCAAAAAACGGTTTTTTTCAAACGGGCCGGACGTGATTATTGGGGGGATTGCTAGTGTTAATTACCCAAAATAATTAGAAAATGTCACTAGATAAGCTTCGATTACTTTTTGATTAAACTGAATGTGTTTTTAATTACAAAATAAAGTAAATAAACTGAATTTACCTGGAATGTTTTGCAAGAGAAACATCTCAAAACATGTAAAGATTGTGGAGCCATCCCATCCCACCCATCAACTCACCCCCACCATCGAGTAAAAACTGAGCCCCAAATTCAAACTATCTCCACCTCAAAATAAACAAACACGTGTGGAGAAGAAACACTTATCACCTCCTCGCTTATCACCTCCTCGCTTATCTTCCACTTATCATTAATTATGAAGGTGAAGGTCCTGAGTAGAAATCCAGACCGATACTTCCGAGAGACAAAGTTGGACGTTCATAAATTACCAAGGAACTATGACCCAGCGCTTCATCCCTTTGAAGCGCAACGGGAATACACTCGAGCGCTCAATGCTGTTAAATTGGAACGAGTATTCGCTAAACCCTTTCTAGCCGCCCTCGATGGTCACTCCGACCTTGTTTCCTTACTTTCTAAACATCCTACACAACTTTCAACACTTTTTTCAGCCTCTGCTGATGGAATTGTAAGTGTTTTTTACCGTATTTCACGAAATAGTGCCCCCAGGGGGTTTATTACTTGGAAGGAGAAAGGAAAGGTAGTGGGGCATTATACCGAGGGAGGAATTATTTCGGGAAGTACGGTGGTATTTTTTATTTATCTTGATTCCTCGTCAAAGGCCGCGGTGTATGCATAAAAAAATGATGTTTTGAAGGATTTAACATTAGAGAGGCATCCTTGTTTAAAATGGAAAGGAGAGCATGCGGCTTAACTATCACGGGCGGCCTATATTCGAGGAATTGCAGTGTTTTACTTTAAAATAGATTTATTAAATATTGATCTCCTCGGGGTTGTTAATGTAATTTATAAGGTGAAGCAGTGGAATCTTCCCCAGAGGACTTGCACGCGGACAATCCAGGCTCATGAAGGGTACGTCCGTGGAATTACTTTTAATCCGGATGGAGAAACACTTATCACAGTTGGAGATGATAAGAACATAAGGTTCTGGCCTATGACACCCACCTCAGATGCTACAGAGGGATCTACCACGGCCAGGCACAGTATAATTACAAAGGTAGGGTCTCTAGGATGATATTGTATTCTATAAAACTGATGAAATTACTATTATTTTGTATATTTTTCTAGCACGTTCTTGCCGGAGTTAGTCATCATGCCAAAAAACCAATGTTTGCAACTTGCGGAGATTCCTGTCTTATCTGGGAAGGAGAGCGGAACGAGCCTCTGCACAAATATGACTGGGGAGTCGACACTCTAAATGCTATCAAGTTTAATCCATCCCAGACCAATGTTTTAGGTAGCTAGAAATATTCATATCTCTCTCTACTTTTCAAACAACTTTAATAGGATTATAATATTTATTTTTATGCGAAGGTGCTTGTGCGAGCGACAGAAGTATAATACTGTATGACATTCGAGGAGCAAGTCCGATAAGAAAAGTGGTCCTTAGTTTAAGATCCAATGCCATTTGTTGGAATCCTATGGAACCCTTTGTTTTCGTTGTTGCGAATGAAGATTACAAGTATGGAGCTATCTGACTTGTGGAGATTTATAATAGTTTATAGTTTCGGATTACGATTGTTTATTGTGCTGTTTTTTTAACAGTTCGTACATGTTTGACATGAGGAGGCTGAAGAATCCTCTTAATATATTCATGGACCATGTAAGTGCCGTGATTGATGTGGATTTTAGTCCAACAGGGAAAGAAATCGTGACGGGAAGTTATGACAAAACCATCAGACTATTTGAAGTTGACAAGGTTTGGGATTTATACAGTTGGTTTCTTATAATAGAAGAGGATTTATTAGAGATTGCTGATAAGTGTTTAATTTTAATTTTACTTTCAGGGTCGATCTAGAGAAGTGTACCATACTAAGAGAATGCAAAGGTTGACGTCAGTAGTATGGACATTAGATAACAAATACATTATATCCGGTTCAGACGAAATGAATATCAGATTGTGGAAAGCAAGGGCGTGGGAAAAACTTGGTGTTGTGAGTTACTTACTCCTATTTTTTTATCATTATTTTGAATGAAATCTTATGGGTGACGATTGTAATTATTAATTCTTCAGTTAAGAACGAGAGAAAGGGATGCTATGAACTATAATGAAGCTCTTAAGGAAAAGTTTGCCCATTTCCCACTAATAAAACGGATATCCCGACACAGACACGTTCCTCGACATGTTTATCACGCCAAACAAGAAATCAAAGAGATCAAAGATTCCAAGAAGCGAAAGTATGTAATTTTAAGCAGATTCTACTTTCCTCATTACAAATTATAAATATTTACATTTGTTCCTAACTAACGTTTTCAGGGAAGGGAATCGCCGAGCCCATTCGAAACCTGGGACTGTTCCATTCGTTGCAGAGCGACAAAAAAATATTGTCAAGGAACAAGAATAAGATGCATCGCCCGCAACGCAACTCGAGGACATACATATTCTTATTTTTTGTTATACATTCTATTTCAACTTATCGCCTTGTGTCATTGATTTGATTTTGATTGATACTGGTTGGCTATTTATATTTACAATGTAAAAAGTAAGGAAATGGAAACCTTGTTAGATAGTTTGATAAAGATGAAAGTAAGGGAGACGTTGGTGTGCTCACGTAACCATTATAAGAAACAAGGTTATTTCAATAAGATATATTGTATATCCACTTTAACTCTGTACAATTCCCTATTCATTGCATTTACTTGCTTTGCTGATAAAAGATGAACTCTGTTCAATATAATACGAATACCACATTTGTTTCTTCTGTCAAAATAACTCTCAAAGGAGACACGCGAACAGTTTAGTTGTCAGACCCGTTAAAACTAGACACTTTAGTGACTTTAGTCTGCAAAATGTAGTAAAAAAGGTCGGTGTTATTGAATGAGATTGTAGGGAAATCATATTTTAAAACATCATCGATCCTGGACTGGATCCGAGTTTTTGGAAATCTCGAAATCGTTGGAACAAAAACCGGGAGACTTTCTATGACTTCCTTTTAAACATCCTTCAGGTTCAGGAGGATAACTTTGAGAGTTTTGAAATATTCCGGTTTTTGTTGTGATCGCCGAATTAAAGGTTCCTACTTTGTCCCCATCGTTGACCTTTGTAGTTTCCAAATTAGAATAAATAAACGGAACTATGCCCTTTATTATAACAAATATTTTGGGGGGACTTGACCGCTTCCCTCCCTCTTCCACGGGGGGACAACAATTTAATGGATTTGCACAAGCAGCGTCGTTAAGGTCGGCAGCAGGGTCAGAGGTCGCTAAACAAGGGAAATCCACCAGTGTCCCCCCACCACCCCCACCCGAACCAACCTCTTCTTCTGTAATAGGTGAATAGGTCTCTTTTCAATCCTTTCTGTATTATTATTATTAAATAAAAAGTAAATGTGTATTAATGGAATGATGCACACAGGAGGGCTAAAAAAGGCCCCTACTTCCCTGGATAAGATATTTTTGAAGTGGTCAGGACAATTTAAACGGGGACAAGAAATACCTGCCAGTGTTGAGTAAGTTTTATAAAATATAAACATATTTGTCCACGAGTGGGTGGGTACCAGTGGGTACAAAAACATTAAAGGATAGGGAGGGGTTTGGGTGGGCCGAGCCTGTTTAACATGTAAGGGATAGGGCATTTCATAAATTCTAGTGGGTACATTAAGAAAGCAGTGGGTACAATGTACCCTTATACCCACGCTGGTTGCGCCTATGTATATAATAAATTATTCTAAACTAAAAATGAATGTTAATATTTGCAGAGGAGAGGTTATCCATCGAGCGCGGAGTTACGCCCGAGTAAGAATAAATATTGGATTCCTGTTATTGGCAGCGTTGCTCAGCGGAGGGATGGTTTATTCCGGAAAACAAGCAGCCAAACGGGGGGAATCTATCGAAAAAGAGAATCTAGCTTGGCATAAACAGGTCAATGATGACCATCGGCGATCCGGGTCAAACTAACATCACCTTTCTACCAAAAAACCAATCAACTAGAAACATATTTAGACCCAACCTAAGAAAGGGAATGGAATAGGCCGAAATGTAGAATTATTTGTATAGATATTTAGGCATAATTAAACGTGTAAAGATATGAGAATGAGAAGGCAGAGTATATTATATTTAATGTAGAATAAATCCCGAGATTTTGGAGTTTATCCGCAGGTTCGTTATGACTTTGTCATGTATTTAATTAATACAAAAGTTGGACAGAATATCAGTTTTAGTATTTTTCCTCCTCCTAATGTTGAGTAGTTGATAAAGTTTCAATTTTGTGATCATATCTCCGCCTGAGTTCTAGATAAGTTTTATTATATTTTGTTTCCTGCTCCAGCATCATCCTTTTCAAGTCTTGAACCTCCCGATTGTGACTTTTCTTAAGGGATTCAATCTTATTTTCAGCGTTGAGCAAACGCTTATGAGTTTCCTATTTTATTAGAAATATCAAATCCCTGTTTTATCTTATAACCATCCTTAGTTTACTTTACTTAATATCTGCACGACTTGCCATTAAGTCAAGTCCGGCAGTTCTTTTTAGCTCAACTAGCTCGTTCTTATGCAGCTCGGCCATTATTGCGACCTTTTCCCAATCCGTTTCTATTAATCTGGTCGGTGACAGGTTTCAAAAAGAGGAATGAATTAATATCCATGAATAATTATAAAGCTCTCACAACTTTATTATAGTTATTTTATTTAATTGTTGTAGCTACTTTTCTTCAACCTCTTCCAAAGTCATATCTTCTGTTTCAATAAACTCATCTTCTGAGGTTTTGGCATTTTCAATCTTGAGAAACCAATTATTATTTACTCAACTATCCATAAAGTTGTAAATATATGACCAATAAAGCAAAAGCCTCTATCTAACCTTAAGAGCTAGGAGTGACTTATGTATGGAGGAGGCCCTGCCCCTTGACCCTGGGTCAATATACTTCTTATTCCTGATTTCGATAAGTTTCTGAAGGATTTCCCCATGTTCGTCGGTCATGTGCCTTCTTTCCTGCTCATCCTTGACCCTTGACATTCCATCCTGAAGGTTCAACTCGGTTTGGCCCCTCCTCTTGACCTCTTTCAACTGACCTTTCAGTTGTTGAATAACCTCATCCTTCTTCTGCAGTTCAACTTCGTGATCAATCTCGAGCTCATCGATCCACCGCTTGAACTTGTTCTTAATCCTCTCCAGTTCCTCTACCTTTAGGTGATAAATGGATTTAAGATAACACAGTTCCTGGTCATTCTCGTCAGGATCTTTACTAGTTTTTTGTGTTGAAGAGGCTTCCGAACACTTTATATTTCTTTGGGATGAAGGTCCCTTTTTATACTTTGTTTTTGTTGCCTGTCAAGTCAAGTCAAAGGAATTTCATGGAGAAATAGCCCAAAATGTTGCTACAAAAATGTTTAATAAATGGGAAAGATATTACATTGAAATTGCTATTCAGAGACTCATCCGTATCGGATGTATAGACTAAGCTAACGTCCGTTGTCTCCGATTTTGAAAATGAGGCAAAATTCTTGATTTCCGGACCAACTAGATCATCCATCATCTTCACTGCGGCCGCTTTGGAGGCTTTCCTATTTAAACTTGCGGACAGCGGACGGACAGTGTCTCTCAGCGGAGCCATCTTATCTGCCTGTGACCTCTGACCGCGGTTATCTCCAGATGAGGAGGATAACCCGTTGAATGAAGGGGGCGCGGATTGTGGGGGGTGCCCATGGTTTATGGTACCGTTCTGCGGAATCCCAGAAGGAGTTGGGGAGGGTAGGTCGGGGATTCCTCGCTGCTTGGAACTTATATTCTCAGATATATTTTTACTAGAATCTTCAGATTCTATTTTTCCACTTCGCGTCACAAACTGCGAAGATGTCTGATGATCCTTGAAGCTGTCGTCCGACTGAGGATTGTAGGGCTGCGGCTTGTAGTTGAAGCGGTTACTTCCCAGACCTGGCTTTTCGGTGACCTTTTTTTCTGGAGTTTGCGGTCGAACTAAGGGTAATATATCATCAATGATGCCGGTTTGGTCGTCAGTTTGGTCATCCATTTCTGAATGGATTGGGAATAGGATTCTACCCAGGGAGTCTAGCAGTGTGGACACCATTTGGATGGAATCTGGGTGAAGAAACGCCCAAGATCTACGCACGGGCACGACACCGCGTCAGTAGTTTCATAGCTACCTCCAGTTCCAATTTAAAATAACTTAGGTACATAAGATAAGGGAGCTGATTTTACAAATAATTTAGTTCTGTCCAGTTATGTGTTTATCTTTTAAATTGGAATAATATAATCTACAAAAGGTACAGGATAATACAACAAAATACAACTTAGACCCCGACAGTTCCTTTAGAAACGTCACTTATTGACTGTAGATCCCTTATATTTAGCATTCTACGGCGATGAATCAACGATTTGGTATGAAAGGTGTAGTATAGTTTATGAAATTACATGCATTTCGGGACTGTTTGTTCATTGTATATGCTCTGCACTTATATACTCTTTGGATAAGCGCATCCAAATAAAAGTATTTCTATCGTTATTGGTGTTGCCGTTAATTTCTTGACAGTTGGCCGCGCGGCGTATGTAGGACAAAATTATGTTTTGAAGCATGTTTATTACCTTTGGGAGACGTACCCCTTTACCATACAAATGATAATGTGTCAGTGTGTGGCTTAATTAACGCGGACGGGCTAAATTGTAGAAGAAATACACGGCAGTAGTAGTAAATGGTGGATTTTAATAAAATATATGAGGTAAATATTTGAACTCTTGCCAATTATGCCCTAATAATGCTTACATTCTCCACCAACAGTATTTATTGTAGAGAATGACAAAGCCCTGTAATAATAAAGCTCAATCAACCCATCAATCAATTGACGAATAATCGATTTAGTCAATCCGTCAGTTCAAACAAACTATATATTTATCTCTTTAAGAAATATGAGTACATAGACATTGGCTAAAATATACGAAATGTGGAACAACGACGCTTCTTCCAAACGCTGCACAATCTTTCAGAAACTTCCTCTCTTTTTCATATTTTTCATATTGGGAATCCGTGGAAAGGAAAGAGATTGTATTTCATCTCAATCCTCACAAAATTACATTTTTCATACCTTTTTAACCGAATCACCGGAACTTAGACATGCGGATGTTTTACATTTCTCATCCAAATTTATTAATAATTCCTCATCCTATCAACTACTAGGTAAGATTAAAAGTAAGGTCAAGTCCCTCTTTCCCTTTTGAAATCTTCATTTCGGTGCAGGAAAGGGTCTAACGTATCAAATAGCTTATGGGGACCTTGATGACATCCTCTCGGACGCCACCGATAAGGCTTCCATAGGTTTAAACCTGGTCGAGACGAACCTTCATCTCGTTTTAATCTCACCAAGGAACCTTACACAGCTCACCGCAGCTATCCAGGTCTATTTTTCATAAATAGAAACGACTCTAAATATCTCTAATTTCCATGTCCAAATAATAGTAACTGTTGCAGACCTCAGCATCTTTCACCTCTGAGGACCAACGGTCCATATTATTTACGAATGGATATCCCAGATTTCGAATAAATACTGTTGTTCAGTGGCCAAGTTTATGGAGTAATTTTGCTGGAGAAAGAGCCGTGATTGAGAGGGTTGGGAACAGTTTTGAAATGCATAACCGACTGAATATTTTACGAGAGGCTGATGATGATGAGGATGGACTTTTGACGGAGATTTACAGGATAAATGGGGTCCAAATTGTTAGGAAGTTGCCCCTGCAGTTCTATAGCATCACCAATCCTGCCATTTATAACCTGTATAATTTTCATGAAGCCGTTATCAAAGCTACAGCCGTGGTATAAAATCTCAAAGCCCCAATTAAACCCATTAACAAAACCCCCTAATTAAAATAAATTGCCGTATATTTCCGGTGTAAATTCCCATTGTAAAAGTAGCTCCTTATCGGTATTTGGTAGTTCCCCTAACTTTCCTTTGTATTTTACTCTAAATAATTATAATTCCCCGAGGGGAATTACACCCGGAACAAATCTGCAGCTTGGTTGGCCAACCCTTCTAAACCTAATTGACCGTATTCTTGAATAAAGGGGCCTTCCCCAAATACTGGCCTCTTTCCAATAGTAGCCCCCTTCATTAATTAATAAGATTTTCTTTAACTTTGACTCTGGAAATACTACAAAATTTAATACCCACTCCGGCCTCTATTCGAGATAATACGGTTGAGTGTTGTTTGATGAAGATTGGGATGGTTAAAATGATTTTAGGACTCTCCTGAAACGGCCCCAGTGGTCAGATATCATCAGAATGGATCAACACTGACATTCCTTCGAGGTCTTGGTGTTTCCGATTTAATGGATCTCAAAGATATGCTCAATTTTACGTAAGAAATGTAAAACAGTTTACAAAAAGGGGATATATGCCACTTTAAGAGTAATCCTCTTCCTATAGAGTTTTAGCCATGAAAGGGGACAAAGACATTGAAGGGGCTGACTTACCCCTTCAAGGGGGGATCGGTCGTCAACTTTATACAGGAGAGGCCGACGTTTCGATTCTACATTCTAATATTATACTAGAAAATGTCATCCATCTCCAACCTCTCCTACCTCTGGGGGCCGATGGGTAAGTTTTTACCCTCAAATTCATTTCTGACTTAATCCATAAATGGAGGAGGATGCTTTTGGAATTTGTATCTAGAGTCTCAGCAATATTTCGCCAACCCCCATCAACCTCCGTTAGAAACGTGTTCCTCAAACCGTTCAAACGAGACGTCTGGATAAGTCTTGTTGCTATTTGGACTTTGATAACCATATTTATATTCCTCTTTTGGAGTTTGCTCAACGTTACAAATAATACAACTCCATCTTCAACCTTCCCTAAAAATATAAAACAAAGTAATGGAAATGACGAGTCTGCTCTTACAGAGACGGATTGGGAACATGCGGAAACTTTGCTGTGGACTTTGAGCGTTTTTTGCACTAGAAGTAATCAATAAAACACTTTTAGTTTGTCTGCCAAATTCCGTGTAGCAATTGTATGATTTTATGATATGGCTTTTGAAGGTTTCTTCAGGTCATCCAGGTCATGGCCAATGAGGGCATTATTCCTGACCGGGTTCACCCTGTCCATGTTGACCTACGCTTTTTACTCGGCCGAGATTATATCATCCCTTATGTTGGAAACGTTTCCAATAAGAACGCTTCTGGATTTAATCAAGAATAATTTCCAAGTTGTGGCCAATCCTGAACTATTCTTTTCCTATGTCTTCAAAGAGGTAGTAAATAAACCGATAAATTACAGAGTTTTTCAAATATATTTTACTAGAATAATTGATAAGGATTGGATGGATCGTGAGGAGTATGGTAGGAAACTTTCTCAAACGTATCGATCAGATTCGGATGCAATTAGCCAGATTAAAGAAGGATTCTTCCGAATGCATATAAACACTTTGGACTCTTTTTACTTGTCTTCTCGAGAGTTGGGATTATCTGATGATCAAGTTTGTAAAACTTTTCATCACATTCCTCTTGGAAATATGGCACTTCAGAGTGGGTTCTATGTCAGGAAAAACTCACCCTTTAAACAGCCATTTAATCACAAGTTTGTTGGGCATAACAGGCCGTCTATTCGGTCAGCACGGAATACAATTTGTGGACAAAAACTTATAGTGTCTTGCATGTTTTGACCTCTGTCTCTGTGTATTCTGTCCTGTACCCCTTGGAGCCTTTTTAATAAGGTTCAAATTGGAATGATTAGTGTAAATTAGGGCTATATATATTTATTTTAATTGCAGAATAGTAGTAATAATGGAACGTGGACTGAACAGTCGCTACATAAAAAAATACTATGAAGAAACGGAAATAAAATGTCCCAAGAGGAATAAGACGTATAATGAAGATCTAGGCCTTAACGACGCTTTCTCAGCTTTTGCAGTTCTAGTTGTCGGAGTTTCCCTATCATGCTTAGCTCTTTTTGTGGAAAGAAGAATTTTGAAAAGGAATAAATCAAGGGTTTATAGGGTTAAACTCTTAATGTCCAACTCTTGCTAATTAGAATAATACAGTTTATCCTTTTATTCAATAAAGTGAAAGTATTATAATAATAAGTCTAACACAGTCTGTGGTTTCCTAATGATCATATTTTTCACTTGAGCGTCCTCACTTCCTCCATGTCATGGGGAGGTTGACAATTGAGATCCTTATGAGCCATTTTTTCTAATATGTTGTTAACATGTTTGAGGTCATACTTCATATCTTGATTGTAAAACTGGAGCCATTTCCACTTAAAACGGGTTTTAAGAATACACAAAATCCCAAAGAGAAAGTCACAAACTATGGAACCCTGTCAAAAATGAATAAGTATCCGACCCTCTTTCAAACCGTTCATAATTTGAGTTAACTAATCCTTGACTTTTCTATTGAAAAAAAACTAACCACAGCAAAAAGTCCCATCCCAGCTCCAATGGCCAGGATAAGTCGGACAGAGTCAAACTTCCTCCCTTCTCCCTCAACACCAATTATTATTTTAAGTCCAACGTTCCGTGTTAAAGTCCTCCGGTTCTCTTCATGAAATACGGCAGTTCTGAACACAAAAATAAACGATATAAAACTACATAAAAGCTGCCCATTATTTCTATAGAGTTTCCAAACCTGAAGTTATATCCAGGTGAGACATATGCATTGGGATTATCCATCCTTGCAAAACTATACTTCGGTCTACAATCATTTATAGAAGCTCCAAAGTCGAAGCTACAAAACCATCCTATTTTGAGTGAAAAAACGGCCCCAGTAAGAGCCACCCTTGCATAGTCCTCTTGAGCTAGGGAAACAATGTCTCCCATCCTGAATGTAGGGCAGTAAGGGTCAGTTTTAGGGTCATAGAGACAAGTACTAAGATGCTCGGGAGTGGCACTCTCCATTATATTCCGTCGTTTGTACTGACGCCCGAACAGGGGAAACTCTATAGAGTTCTTGACAAGAACTGTGAATTCCTTAGTCTCCTCGAGTAACGCCCGTCTACCCCGTCTAAATTTGTATAAAACCCGTATTTAATTGTAGAAAGTCCGGTGAAGGAAGAAATAATGGGTAAAAGTTGGATTTGTACAAGGCAGGGAGGTTTTCTTCGACGGGACACCACCCTTCTATTTCACAAGTTTTGGACTTTTTATCCGAATCGCTTAGAATGCATTTCCCAGTCATTGGACCGTTTCCCAGAGCCAAAACCTGGCCAGCTTTACAGTCTCTGTCAGTCTTGCATCTAGATTTATCCACGTCTAATGCCTTTAATCACAACGGAACAGTTATTACAAGGAAGGGTAAGTCATTTAGGCTAATGAAATGTCTGTAAACCTCCGAGCAAGTGCTCCTGGTTTGATTTGGTGTGATGACCACATTAGTAACTATGATAAACCCCCCAGTCTGATCCCCAAATGAGGTAATGACCGTGTCGGAAGCATCCCAAACCCTTCGATAATACTCTGGATGGGGCACAGCCAACTCACCATCCGTTAGTTTATTCGTTGTAACCACACCCTTCACTTTAGTGACTGTTACAGACTCAACCCCGCTTGTCCCTTGGTAGCCCCGTTGGTACCACAATCCATATCTGTTTATCATTTATTATTATTAAATGTTACCCCTCCTAAAAATGCAGGTCCTTCGTTCTTATTCATGATCTACTCACCCTCCAATGTACAATATCACAGCAAGACTTATCAGGTAATGAGTAAGGGCTAGGCATCGATTCGGGATTTTTACAACTCTCTGTGTATTATAGATTAAGGAGGTGGATGAGCAAAACTTCATTTTTTCATGAACAATTCAGGGATGTCTGCTTCCTCAAGAACATTAGACCATCTTTCTAATTTTTAAAATACTATGAAATTATCAGAATTTAATTAATTTGTAAGTAGACAAGTTCAGGGTAGAGAAGAAAGCAGGATAGCAGGATGAATAGCACAATACCAGTCAATCGAATGGACTAAACACATGGTAAAGAGCATTTCATTATTATTAAGAAGAACCTGTTGCCTGTTGTGCCAAAGTTTGTCTGCTTTTTCACTCAAGTATGGATGGATTTGTTAGTACAAATAGATATACTTTCATAAGCCATGCATGTTCGTGAGTGATAAATGTTTGTTTGAAGAGGGATGAGAAGAGTGTAAGTTGTCTGGAATATTTAGGACAAAAGTTGCCAATTTAGCCATGAGGTAATAAGCAAACAAACCAAGCAACGCTCCATAAGTTCCAAACTGACCGAGATAATAAAAAGTATCGTTGACTCGTCTTAGCTCAAGTCTTATCTCCCTCGGGACCATTTTGTTATCCTTCATTTTAGTTTTTAGATTTAGGTCCCTTTCGGAAGATTCTGTTTCTCTTTTCACTTCCTCTTATCCTGTTTAATCTACCATGAATAATCCCTGCTTTTTGGACAAAATAACCTTATTATTAACCCTGATACCTAATTCCCTAATTCTACATGTAAAAAATATGCTGTTTAACCGGAGCGTTTTGTTAAATCCTTGGAAAGTATAGGGGTTCCTTATCCCTTTTTGTCCAAGGTATCCTCTCTTTTTTATCTTTAATCCTTAATCCTTTTACTTGCCTTTTATTTCCAAACTATTTATATGATTAGTTGAGCCCAACCTTAGCCGATCGGTGATGGTGAGTAATGGAAGGGACAAACCGAGGAATCCAAACCATTTAAAACGCGTCTATTGGATTTATCCAGCCCCTTTATCCAATTTTACCTTTCAAACGTAAAAAGCATAAACTCCTGGATTTGAAAGGACGACACTTAGTCAAAAGAATCAATTACAGTCTCATAGTCATGGCTAAAATCATGTTGACCTTCCCTGACCGCGGTCATACTCTTTGCAAGCGTCACCGTGAAAGCCAACTCATCCTTCCTTCCCCAGACAAATGACTTACATCGTCACCATTTTAAATCAGCTCCCTTCTCAACCCTTTTTAGTATCCCCCGAATAAAATAAATGTGGATTTGGCCCCCAAACACACCCCATATGTAATTAGAATCGAAAGTTAATACAATGTAATGAGCTATGAACCCAACCCATTTATAAACATACGCAACGTTCAGGATTCATCCGCCCTTCTCCAATTTTACAAACAACCAACTTTACCTTCCCAGAATATTGATAAACTGCATATAAAGCTCGACCCTACAATCCTATGTAGCAGCCATCTCCAAAATAATCCATTCTGGAAGCTACAGCGTCCAAGCAAACTAACGCTTGTAATATAGACAATTAGGTAGCATATTTTACTTGAACCATTAAATCCTCCCAGTAGTAGTAGCTTATTTAAGTCCGAAAACCCTTCCCAATAACTAAATCCGAGTAATCATATAATAATAATAAAATAAGGATCTGTAAATGAGGTCATCAAGACCGGGTTTCTCGACTCTGTCCACACGAAATTCATTTTTATGCCAATTTTAGGTTATAG
>JAQFZX010002316.1:0-20070 GCA_034682405.1 Hydroisotoma schaefferi | reverse complement strand
ACTAAAGGAAAGCATCTAACATCCTTGCATTCCTTTTCATTGTTTGGGAACTTTCATAAACCATTCTCTCGGTAGAAATTGCCCTTACAATGAATGGATGAATGCAAGATAAATTATTTTGAGGAAGGACTCAAGTAAACTGTATCCTGGACTTTGTCACTTTTATAATGACATACAGATTCGTGGACAGCGGTTGAATGGAGCTTTGGTTGTTATAAAAAATTATTCCATTGAAGTTATGTGGAGGGATTTCACTTGCTGGAATTAAATAATCAGGAATTTTAATCTTGAAAGGACAGGAGTTTATGGCGACAAGTATTTTACTCTTAGGATTGCGAATTGCGAATACTGCGATTTTTTCTGCATAAAAAGATTATTATATTATTGTGTAATTGATTAATTAATTAATTGTGAGTTTTTAAACAAGTACTGTAAGTTCTAATCCATATTAAAAAACACAGGTGAATGGAATTGCACACTCGTCTCACGATAATTACTCTCAATCTAGATGACAAAAACTTAATACATCTGAAGGACGTGATTAATAAACTTTTGTATTTTATAACGGTTTCTGTCGTTTTACAATAACACTTACACATTTTCTTTCATACGATAGAATTTCTACAATCATTTTCTGAGATTGATTAAAGGACTGTGAGCTATTCCTTACTTTTTTTTAAGGATAAGAATGGGTGAAAAGCTAACTTTTCCATAATCTAAACCACTCAATCATTAAGTTATTCGTATTTACTTCTTCAAGTACAACACTGCTGGCAGAGCAAGCCGCAATTATCCATGGTAAATAAATACTGATTGATTTACAACCTCACTAATTCCCCATCTCAGCCAGTAGTCTTACAAGCCGAGACATTAATTTTATTGTTTTATGAGCCTACATCATCACATAACAACCATCATCGTCCCATGTCCATCCTCATCTCGTAACTGAAAGGAAAGCCCTAAATTATTCCATACTTTATTTTACTCTGTGATGAGTAACCCAACGAGTTTTTAATTTTTTTTAACAACAAGTCTTGTTTACTTTCTTAAAGTTTACTATCAGTTACAACAGAGCTACTTTGAAACTTACAGCGAGCTAGTCTTATTGTTTTTAATAAGAAGTTAATAAATCCACGATTTCATGTCCAGTTCCATGCTGAGAAACGCATGTAAATTTTAAGAGAGTACCTAAAATCCAACCAGGAACAATTAGTCATTCCCCCTCTTGGATTTACCTTTTTCTAAGCCAAAAAACTTACCAGTAAAAAAGCTTAACGCAGCAGGAATGAGCTTTAAAAAGTAAACAAGGGGTTCTTAAATGGGATTTTACACTGTTTGAAGAAAGCTAAGAAAAAAACGATGTTGATTTTATAGGAATAAAAAATCTGAACCGTGTAATCTAACCATTTCATTCCCAACCAAGCAAAGTTGGCGTTTATTGCAGTTTTTTGCACACATTTACTTCCTTTTTAGGCATGAAAATAGTGCACATCCTTCTTCTCTTCGGGATTCATCCTTTTAAACAACTCAAAGCATTCTTCCCGTCTTCACAAACTACAAGATGTTGTCCGGATGTTTTGAATAGAAGAAGACGATCAATTATGCACAACTTTGACGGGGATTTGTAATTCAAACAGGTTAATTATGGCAAGCGAGTTAAACGGCTTGATTTACTACACGGAGAAACAAAATAATTAACTAAATACATCTATCATAAGACGATCTAAGAAACAGCAATACACATGCAGTATAATGTCTGCATGAAAGAAAATATCAAATTCTCTATCTAGTACTGTACAAACCCTTGGCTCTTTTTGCATTAAAATAAAAGATAAAAGCAGCAAAGTAATAGCAAATAGCCCAGAGGACTTTAATTTACCAAGCAGATCAAACGCTCGCTATTGCTTCTTCTGTTTCTGTCACTGTTCATTTGAAAACTAAACCATTCTGTAAAACGATACTATGAATGGCCACGCTAACTAAACTACAAAATTGAATATTATACCATTACAGATACGTTGTAAATGTACGCTCTGAGATTTAGAGATGAGGAAATTCGGTGTCTTTTACACTACTTTTTGTGTTTGATGTTGGCATTTAACTTATCTCTCTCTATTTCCTCATGTTTTGTTTAAGCTATCTTGGTGTTGATAACTCGTTCTGGTGGATTGTCATCATCAGATTAGAATCACTCAAGTCAGGAAGTCAGTAGCTGGAACGAAAGAAGGGTTGAAGTTTTTGCAAGCAGTCAAACAATTCGGATGCAAGCAAAACAAGCGCTTCAAGTTATTAATTCAATTTATGATTTATGACTAATTAAAATACCAAGTAATCAACCAGCAGCCCCCATCCTTCCTCTTGGTAATTAAGTTCACCAGGAATGAAACCCGGAGACGGAGAGCTCGAAATTTTGTTTTGAGAAAAGTTTACCGCAGTCCTGGTTAGAGAAAGGGACTGTTAATTTTTTTGACCTATTGTGACTTTCAAATAATGCCTCAGGGAGTAGTAAGGCATTTCTAAAGCTGTTTAATTTTCAAAAAGGAAAGAGATTTTTTTTACAGCAGCTTGAAGTTTTGTACTGAATTGGTTAGTCATGGTTAGGTTTACTTTTATTAGAAATTGAATATCCAGCGATAACAGTAGAGGAATAGAGCAGTACACTGGAGGTTAATTTTAATGTTTACGGTACTACCCTACCCTGTTTCATTTTTATAAGAACCCATAAACTTTATTTGTATCTTGTTAGAATTTAGCTACAATTAGTAATCTCCGTAAATGAATAACACATCACATAAAGTAAAACAAAGTAGAGTAGGTAAAGTTAAGTTAAGCCAGAGCAAAGTCTCAAGATTTGATAAAAGGGCGCTTACTACGACTACAACTCGTAACAAAAAGAAAGACTCCTGGGCCCTTTTGATTACTTCTTCTGCTCCTCGTCTTCCCCGGAGGACAAGAAAGTTTCAAAATATTCAAGCATAACGAGAATTAAGTATTTAAATCTGTTAGTTAAACACTACCAGCTTCCTTCTCGAGTTCTAAACTTTCCCTTACAGTAGTACGAGCCAACCAGCAGGAAACTAACTTTCCTGTTTCTGAGAAACACCTTACAATAAGGAGAAGCTACTACAAACCATAAACTACGTCTTCAACATTTGCATCGAATTAGGAACCCTTTCCTGCTACCTTTTAAGCAAATAATTCCATTTTTGCTGTTTTCAAATAAAAAAAAAGCTATATCTCCTCCAAAACTGTGCCTATAAATTATATGCATACAGGTTTTGAATTTAAAATGTCCAATTTACCTTAATATAAAAATTAAACATTGTGAGTCTTCATTAAAAAATTACACAAAGTACGAACCCAGTCTTAATGCCAAGTACCTCCTGAACTCAAACTTAAGTGTATAGGAAATTAGCCCAGTTAAAAAATCGTATTAAGTATTCATATGGCAATCCAATCAGCCTCGCTAACCTAGATCCACTGAACTGGAATACTCTTCAACCAAACCCTCTAGTTGCATGTAGCCTTTTTATTATAAAACACATCACGAAAATGCCATGCCTAACACAAAACCTAAATAGCTTCTCGGAAGAACTGCTCACAGAGGAAACCTTAGACATTCGATTAAGAATTCGAGACTTGACTGGGGATGAAATTATCGACCAATCCTTCATCGCCTTAACGTTTCTAACTAAACTTAACCCACCTGAGCCCGAACCGCAACCTCTGCCTAGAACTAGGCATAAGTACAGACAACTCAAATTCCTCAACCTACCAACGAAACACGTTGGGTAAGCAGACCTCACAAAAATTCCTACTACTATACTATAATATTTTATCCCTGCAATTCAACGAAAGACCACGGCCTAATCATAACTTTCCCGTGGAAGAGAGAAAGTAATTTTCTGCTGTGTGATTACTAACCTCAACCTTTAGCTTAGTGAACTCAAACCACACCCACCCCAGTCTTACCTTTAAGACGCAATAGATACATACACAGCTATAAATGGTAATAGTAGCTCGAGACGAATGGGTCTATTTGCTGAATTATTTCAAGGAACTTTAGCTACAGGGATGTTCCCAGTACATAAAAAATTTACAATATCCAAAAGGACATTGCACAAGCGGACAACGTTGCATTAGTTATAAAAGGCACAAGCGGACAACGTTGCATTAGTTATAAAAGGCACAGACAGTCTGAGAAGTAGGAGAGACAGACAGACAGACAAAATGAAATAAATAATAAAAGAATACGAAAAGAAGAGAAGTTTGTAGGTAGGTAATGAAAATTACTAAAGTCTGGTGGCCCCCACACAGGAAACTAACTCTTACCTATCGTGACATCACTTTCGGCTAAATGAACTTTTTTCTGCTGTAGTAGGCAAGGCTATACATTTTTTATGAAGTACAATTCTTTTCGTCAACTTTAGAAATAAACGTTAATCTCAGTATGTTTTACAAGGTAATGCTGGAAAGTGAATAAAGTTTCAGAGTTGAATAGCGTTGCAAAAAATATAACAAATAATTATGCCTATCCAATTCTAAGCAAAGGGATATCACTTTAATTAAGAGATTTTTACGAATTATGAAACTCCTAAAAGAAACTTCGAAACTTGAGCTTTATTAATGTGTCTTACTGATATCAACATTGTAACATCATTATCGATAGTAATTATTGCAAGAAGTTGATTTAAAACAGTGGCAGGTGGATTTGGTGGAGGTCGGGCATAGCCAGCAAGGACTATTTGATAACTTCAAAAAATTATGGACTTATTATAGCAATTCCTTGTAACAAAGAGATTCAATATTTTCATCTGCACCTACCAAGAGTACAGTTAATTGACTTAACGTATTCAGATTGCGGTAAATGCATTACTTCTTTTGCAAGTTACAATCCTTTTGCTTGCTCTTCTCACCAACTCCACCCAAGACTGCACCAGTTCAAACAGAAAGTGTATAAAAAATCCTGACTCATTTATGTCATTCCCTCACCGTATTATTTGTATGCAAGCATATTTTTATTTACTACCTAATAATGTTCTCTCTCTCTCTCTTCTAGCATGTTGACTTTTCTTTAACTAAAGCTACGCTAATTTATTTACTCGGGTAGTTCCATTTGTTGTAACTAATAAGTGAGTTAAGCAAGAAGGGCAGAGGCAGGATACAATCCACCTCATTTGTCAAACATTCATTCAAACATCCGTCCTAAGTTCCATCTTCTCTGGCTGAACAGTAATTTTGACACTTGACAGCTTCAACTCTGCTCTGAGTCAGCTACAACAAAAGTTACTAAAGGATTTCTTTACTCACTTTATTATTATATTCTCTCTTTTATGTAAGCTACGTTTTTCCACTGAAGAGTCAACAACAATGCGATCCAAACTAAAGTACCTAATATCCCTAAACTATGCATGTGCAGACTTCAGACGTAAAAAATGAACTTATATTAGTTTTTTAGTATGATAAATGGGAATCCAGCATAGCTACGTCTCTTGTAGTTGTAGTGAAACAGAAACACAATGCAAGTATGCTCTCTCTGGATTTATTATAAAATGCTTGCTTGCTTTACACAAAGGGTAGCCAGAGACTAGGAGAGATTATCGGTTGCACAAGTCTAGTTTAACACGGTATTGTTGTCATCTTTAGAGAGATGGATGAGTAAGTGAGGGCAGAGTTTAACAGGATTAAATGCATTCCTTCGTACAACCTATACGTCTATGGATATATCACTTGGAAATGTTACGCAAATAAAATTTAGTTAGAACATAACTTCTGTTTTTAGGTTTGTACGTTTTATTTGTTGAGAAACATATTTTTCATCCTGAGTTGAAACGCTTTCGAACCTTGAAACAAGGTACCGAATTGTACTAGAATATTTACAATTTACTTGCAAAAACTCAATAATCTGCAGAATTTAGTTGAATTTTTTTCAGCTCTTCTGCTACTGCTCTCAATAAAATGTTAAAGAACTGTTTATCTCTAAGCAATCACCTTCCACAGTTGGTTTCAAATATTTTTCCAAGTAGTTTTCTATACAATCTACCACTGGACGAAAAATATTATTAATCCGTCTTTTTTTAAACTGGTGTTCAGCATAGTTCAATTTAATTTACGCATGCAATCTTCTAAATAAAATATTTGATTTGATAAGATTTATTCAGACTTCTTTTCTTCATCCTTTATAAATTTAAGATAAGAGTCAATCCCCAGACTAAAGGGAAATATTTGACCTTACAAAACAACTTATAAAATTAATTACAAAAATAGGAGACTTTAACTAGGCAATTACTTACAAATAAAATATCTATATGCTTGGTAAAATAATGCTTTATTTTCAAGGGGAATCCGAAATCAGCGACGCTGGTGAAGACATTAAACGGAGAGATGCAAACCCCCAGAATTGAACACTACCATCATTTCGGGAATATAAATGATAAATAAACTATATTACTATAACAGTAAACAAGAAACTATCAGAAATTTTGGGAATATAGCGTATGCGAAGTTAAGTGCAGCTTAAGTATAACTGAATTAAGGGATTACAAGTAAGCTCAGCTTTGCCCATCTATTGGAGAAAGTACGAGGAAATTTGCCACCGAAAGCAAATGAGTAAGAACGGAAGAAAAGACTTGAATGAGTTCGAATTCAAGTAAAAATAAGTAACTTTCATACTGAAAGTGAAAGCCTTTCTCAAGAAAACTAAAGTAGGTTACCGGAAACTTATTCCAAGGTGTTTTAAGCGTTTTCCGGTAGCAAGGAGAATTATTTACTATATTTATCGACCAACAATACAGAACTTGAGTACACAAACACTTAAAACGTGTGTACTGTAGAAGTAATCATATGGAGGAAAGTGCGTTCCGAGAAAAAAATTGCCGAGCACGCATAAAACTCATTAACACCTTGAACTCGCTAGGGCATTGCATTCGACTCGAATAAATAAAACATTATCGATCTACCCGAATAAAAAGATAATAATACCCACCCGCATTTGGGTCTCAGCCGTGACTTTCATTTCTAACTCTATCGAACAAAAGTATGAATCATTCGAAGAAAATGAAAGTTTCATTATGATAGCAAATGAAAAATACTCTACTTCTTCTCATACTTTCTCCCTTGTATAAATACCAAAATCTGACCACATCATAGATCAACGTTAAATTATCTATAAACCAAATAACAGGATATTTTTTCCTCCTCAAAAAAGTACCCTGTCTAATAGTAACTCACTTACAAACTGGAAAACTAACTTGCCAATAAAGTCTCCAATCATATTTTGATATCATGATCCTCCTGTCATTTATCTCAATGGAAAACTTTTTAGAAAAACTCTAGTTCTGTGTCTATCCAAGACTTCCAGAAGGTGAACAGGACATGTCAATATTATACCCAAGTCTGTCTTCAGCCCCCGTCATCGCCATCCTTTGCAGTTGCAGTGGATGGAAGCAATCACCAAGTCATTCTTTTTAAGATCACACACACTCGGGAAAAAGTTACAGAGGACAGAAGACGGAAATGGTGATCGGTCGAATTTCCGAATTTTTTCGTTCGAATCCCAAAAGTTCGAAATCAATTTTTTCGAAAAGTAATGTTTGAGTTTTTCTGCATAAGAAAGAAGAAACCTTCATAAATTACATAAGATAAGCCAAACCACGATTGAGAAAAGTTTAAGCAGTTTGCTATGGATAAAAGATACTCCGTGTGTGTTGTAGCCGTCGATAATTGTGTTCAGCCTGTTATCCAGACCAGTAATCATTAGGATTTTAATACGGTTTACTATTTCGGGGTGGGTACTATTAGAAGTCGCAATACATCTTTAATAGCTTCTTCTGTAGCAATTTTATCGAGTTTTTTTAGTTACCCTATTTATGGAATGCTTATTAAAATGCTTCTTAAAGGAAGACAGAGAAAGACTAACTAGGATTGGAAGACGCTCTTATATTATTATTAGGATAGAACAGAACAACTTGTTAAATTTCGAAATTTAGACTATCGACCCTTTTGTATTTCGATTTAATGGCTATTCGAACAAACAAAATCGAACTTTAGTCGTTCGAACTTTGGTACTACAACTACCTACCTAACCTCCACCGAAGTTACGTGTTATTACACCAATAAGTCATATTATATGGATGACTTTGTAGAATAAGAAATATGAACTTGTGTGATGCTGGCGTATATAAGGATTGCCTTCAGTTTGGTGTGGTTAGGACCCAGGGAGGGAGATGAAATTGAAACTAAATCCACACAGACAGGAATACTAGTGGAATTGACGAAAAAGTAAAAAAAAATCTTTTGGTTCAAGAAGTAAAGATCAAGGAAAACATTGGGTGCAAGCAATGCCAGTTTCCCTCTGAGTGCAAAGTCACGTCATGTCACATCATAATGTCAGTCAAGTCCAGTAACGTCCAAACCCCAAACCAAGGTTGACTTCTAGTTAAAGTTTATTTGGTTGGATCCTGGTAATAAGTTCTTCGGGATTTGTAATAGAGTTACCAATATGATGCCTGTTCGTTATGATGTTTATGACTTCTGTGTTTGGTGTAGCCAATGCAGCATAGCAGTCCTCGCCTACAGTTTTTACGCCTTTCCATAAGTCTTGCCTTTTGTAAGATGCCTTGGGAGCTTACAGCTTGTTTGTACTAAACTTAGAAGAATATAACCAGCTTACCGCGGGATAGTACCGAACCGAGATATCCAAGGACGTGCGTCACAGTAATTGAGAGAAGCCCTTACGAAAGGGAAAAACATCAAAGTCCAAAAAGTCAAAGGGAGTTTGTACACACAGTAACTCAAGAGGACTCGGGAAAACGAAACAAAATTATTACTAGTGTGTAAGTATAAATATATGTAGTCTTTTCATCAAACATTTTACCCAAAAAAGTCACTCCATATTTCACAACGAAGGGACAGAAGATGCATGTAGAAGTGCATTATTAGAAGTTAGAAATATAAAGTCTCATCTACCGTTCACATTTTAAAGTAAATGTTCTCATCGGCGTAAGATTTCTAACTTTACATTCGTATTCGTAAGACCTTCTCCGCTTTTAAGGGAGAATATCCATAAAATGGTAAACTAAGCGTAAAATGCAAGTTGGAGTTTAACAAGAAGACATTTCTCCAACACACAGGTCTTGTTCATTATAGAGTAAATCGAATGTAAGTTTATGCTACTGTACTGTGAGTGAACTACGGGAGTAATAATAGTGGTCATTCTTGCATAAAACTGCACAACCAACATGTAATAGAATACAGTCAACATTGCAATGCTATAACCAGTGAGAAATCCTATACCCGCTCAAGTAGTGGGTGGAACTTTCTGTCTATTAACAGAGAATTACTGAAACTCGTAGTTCCAGACTTTCCGTTTTACAATTGTGTAAAACTTTGTAAAACTCGCTAAATTAAAAGACAGTGTTTGATACTCCATACTTTATTTAGTTACTGCGTCAGTACTATTGATTTAGATGGATTATATGTTACTTTTATTTATAGACTAGCCCACTTTACTACAGATTTAAACAAAGTTAGCCTCGTAATTGGTACAATCTGTCTCTACGTATTTGCAATAACAAATTAAGTACAACCTATATTTACAAGCGTTTAAACCCACGTTCCTTGGACTTAATTTTAGACGTTGTAATTTTTAAAAATCCAGGAAATTACTTACCGTTGTGAATGAAAAACGAGATAGCGAAGCCGGTTGAGACAGAAGAGCCCCTCCTACTCCCTTCTGTTAGAAGTTTGACTTAGTTTTCAGTAATTAGGGAAACGGGTTTACCAGTTGGAGATTCGAAGAAGGAAATGCATAAGCAAATATAAATATCCAATTTCACAATTTTATGTACTTATTTGTTCCTTATGCGATGGGTTTACCACCGGAGAAGTTGTCAAATTAACTGCACTCTTTTGTTACAAAAAATCTTTTAAATATAATTTTATTTATTCCTCCAGATTAAAAATAATGTACAAACTAGAATTAAACGTTTGTTGCATCAATTTGATTTTTTTAATCCTTTTACCTTTAGTCCAATGTCAAGTTTGTAAGCAATTGAATTGAATTCATGCATCCATTATTGTGCCGAAACAGTAAATCCCAACCGTATTGCATTTTGCATTTAGCATGTGTCTAAAATCCGTAGATCCTACAAATATTTCTGTATACAGCTCCAGTGTAAGGATTCACTATTGTTTAAAATGTGAACAGATTTAGTGACTGGCTCAACACCCCAGTTTAGAAGTAGCAATAGTAGATGATCTTCTACACTTATTCACACGCATGAATGAACCGATCTCGTATCGTTGGGATTTAATTTTACACTAATTTCATGCATTTATTCCACCATCCATTTACTTTACTTCAGTTTGAGCAAAATGCAACAACATTGTGCATTTAAAGTACAAATCTGTTCTCTTCTGTAACTCTACATCAAAATTCAATCCCAGTCACCTCATGAGCACATTTTAAACCTACAATCTTTGTTTTAACAAAATGCACAAACATACTACAAAGTATTACACCATTGTACACGTGCTAATGCTAATGCTAATGTATTGTACTTATTATACAATCATACAACCTACGACTCATACACACAATCCCCGCATACGAAGTTACTTATCAAGATACAACTAACTATAGAAATCCACTGTATATTATGACAGTAGACGCGTTGTAAAGCTTATCTATCGTCAGATATAATGGACCAAGAATCACTCTACCTGAGCTAATTCACACTTTCATGTTAACCGAGTACATTAGCAGATCACTAACAACTTCCACAGCTCACGCAATAATGTACGCACTTTGTTGGCAATAGTAATTCTTAAGCCTATCTCGATCCTTGTGTCAAAATTCAATTTATAATGCAGTCTAGTATACAGAGATTATTTATCAAAGTTCTTTGTATGTAACATACTCACGCAAACTTCGGCTGGATAAAATTGAATATATAAAATACAGACAGAATTATACAAGGTTTACACGACTTGAATGACACTCTGACATGGGAATCTCATCCAGAATTGTTGACTGGAGCTGAGAATTTATTTATGATGATTCGTTTTACTCATACTATAATTCACTTATTACCGAGTAATAAAAATTTTTTCTCCATTAAAGTATGTTAATAAGGGAAGTAATGCAATCAATCCTTATTTAATGAATTTTTTCCAACTTTTAATCACAAAAGATAGTATCCATTGATATCAATAATTCATTTAAATGTATGCAGGATTTTTAATCAATTGTATGCAGAATTTTGATGGGTTATTTTTCTAAAAGTTTAACCACGTTGGTAAAAATCTTCTTTAAATTGTAAGTCAACTGATTTGACTTGTGTCCCACAGTAGGAAAGGTACTCCCTTTAGCACAGAGCGTATACTAATATGGAGAGAAACTCTTAAAAAAGACAGGACAAGTTCCTTTCTTCACAAGGTCTGAACCCCAACTGAGGCAGTTTAGATCAATGCATCGGGGAAACACGTTAAAGAGCAGCGTGCGTGTATGGTTCATAATAACAGAGTAGTGTAAGAGTTAAGAGTATATACGCATATAATGCATCAAGAACTGGCAATCTTCCTAGTTTAACCGGCATCCAACTGCTTTTTGCATTAATAATCAAACCTAGTAACAATGACATTGGATCTCTCGATTTAAACTTCAGCAAGCAATGGTAGCAATATCAGGTAACTCAAGTTGGATTTTTAGCCATTCTGGTCAAGAAAGTTGGACATAATGACATTTTTTTTGCATTTGTGAACCATCTTATCAATTTCTGTCAATAACCATGCATACAACTTTTTGTATTTTGGTAACAAAATCTAACTAGATTTGCAAGCCTTTTATGCTTTCACAGAGCAAAGGCTACTCGACTGCTTACTATACTAACTTGTCTAAGCTTTCTCCAATCTTGTTACTTGTACAGAATGGCATGTGCTCAAATTGTGGTAAGCAGATAATTTACATTCCATTCCTTATTCAATTCTTTTGTATGCATTATTATTTTAATTATTAACTGTATAAACACACTGAATTCTTCAAGACCCGAGAGTTGGAACTGTTGAGAAACTACGCGTTCTACACCTTTCTGGGCCAAATGTTCTTCTTCACTTATCCTCTGGACAATGACGGTTTCACTTTTATGGCTGGTGTTGCAACCGCCACGTACTTTCTCCTTCCGGAAGTCCTCCTGTATACAAAACTGCTAGAAATCCAAGCAATGGATGAATCTTACTGGCCCCAGATTGTAAGTTGGGATAAAATGATACGACTTTTTGCTATACTATCTTGCATTTTGGAAATAGAAAGAAGCTTCAGTCTTGGAAAAGCGTTTTCATAATAATGTAATATTCATCCCAATATCCAAATCTCTACTTTGTTTTTATTAGACTCAGATGTCTACCTGTGGATGCGTTGTTTACATGGGATACAGTGTAATATATATATTTGGACTGTACGATAAGCTCGGAGTGACGGATTTCAATGAGACGTTCTCTGCACGTAAAGCTACCTCGGACTTCGGACTCTTTTTTGGATGGGCTCTGATTTTGATAACTTCTCTCATCATGACGGTTATCGGTCTGGCTCTATTACGATGCTTTCATGTCGGCTTTCAGATTATCTTTGCTGGAATAATTAAGATGGTAAATAAATGTGGTGCTAATTATAGTTGTAAATAGTTTAATGTCAAAAATAAGTTTGGTAACTATAATGAGGGAACAATAGATTATAGAAAATTCCCGTACAAACCATAATGATAATAAAACACATTTTTAAACGCTGGTAGAGATTCATATTATATAATAAATATAGCAGTACCATCATTATACCGCGTACAGTGAGTGGATCCAGTTTATTTAGATATTTTGTTATTATACCGGTTGCATCCTAATTATACGTAATCTATTAATCACTGAGTAATTAAAATAATGCAAAACATGCTCAAGCTTATGAGATATGAAAAATAATTCAGCATTAGTTCCTCAACCTCTATAGGTAGTTGAAGAACAATTGGGAGCTGGCCGACAGCTAAGTTTGACTAATGAAGATATAATAACAATGCTGTAAAAAACTCATGAATAAACCTAAATATTTACAAGTCTGTGGAACCGTTTCAACAGATCATATTTTTGCCAACTCACCCATTCTCATTGAATGGACTCTAAATGGCCAGCATTTCGTTTATGACTTCATTAAGCTTCATCTGCCTTGAGGAAATCGTTAAAAGTTCAGTAATACATTGCTGTTCTTTACTCTAAAAATCTGCCAATATTCCTGGCGTTTCATTTTGCAAAATGTCCCTGTCTCCCTTTAAATTATTAGGGTATTCCATACCCTTAGCTCTACTTATTTCTTCTACCCTTACTACCAGCACTGTCGACCACTTCCACAGGGATGAGCTCTACAGGTCAAGCTTTTTGGATGGGTTTGAGCCCCCCAAAGCAATCTGGGGGAGGAGAGAAGTTTCCTCTGAAGTTGGACACAAGAAGTACAAAAACCAATGGAGTAAAGCTTTATCCTCATCAAGATCAACAACTCCAGAAGATGAAACTTCTGCTACTTCGTCTTACAGACTTCCCCTAGAAGTAATCCCATTTCATTACTTCCTGGAAATAATTCCCATACTCGAGCAAAACGCATCTCTGGGAAACCAATGGACTGCTCCAGGCAATGTCAAGATCCTCGTTGTTGCCGTCAAACCCATGAATACTGTTACGTTTCACGCACTTTCACTTAATATTTCACAAGTTTTGGTAAGTTATAATAAAAGCAATATAGATAGCAAGCAGTTTTACATGGTGAATTAAAATTAACGACAAGCATATTTCGTCTTCAAGAAGGTTCTCAGTTTTTATTTAAGTTTTGTCACACCCCCTCTTCAGGCATTACTTATCTTCCTTCGTTACGGAAGGAATAAAAGATCAAGCTATAGAAGAGCAAGATTTGCCCAGAATTATGATTATGATCTCCTTGAGTTGACAATGGGTGTAATTTACTTGCTACCGTTTTCATTTTCACTATCTGTGTTTAATGCTGTTTGGGTTTTTTCTATTATATTATTTAGCCTGATTGTTGTTGCTTTGTATTTATCATACATATCTTTATGTGTAATATACTTTCTTTCTTATTTCTTATGAGCTAGGTCGTGAACCGTAGTACAGGGAAGGAAATTAACGTTACAGCCCATAACTACAGCCTGACACGAGAGGATCATTATATTATATTGTTGGAGAAAGAACTTATTGTCGGGGAAAATTACGAGATTGGGATTACGTTCACAGCCCCAATATACAAGCACAAGGCGGATGGGCTTTATAGGAGTAGCTACGCGGATCTTCATAGCCAAAGCACAAAGTTAGTCTTCCAAGTTAGTATATTGTAGAGGATGATAAGATAAGGGGATTGCATGCATCTTTTAATTAAACTTCTGGGAAAGTTATGAAGGAAAAAAGATGAAATTAATTTGTGACGTATAAATTTCTAAAGGTACTTGGTCTCAACTCAACTAGAGTTTTTCCACGCTAGGCAAGTCTTCCCGTGTTTTGATGAACCGGCCTTAAAGGCCAAGTTTGACATTGCGATCGGCCGATCCGCTAATTTCACCGCGTTGAGCAATTCCAACCGAGTTTCCTCTGTTCCATTGTAATCTACAGTTTTTAAATGCCAAAATGTAATGTTCGGATTTAGATCATCGGTCTTTAATTTAGGCTCGGATCATTTGGCTGGTTTATTGATACGTTCAATACAACCGTGGAAATGTCGGCCTACCTTGTGGCCTTTGTTGTATCCGATTATACTTTTAGCGAAGCTGATCTTTCCATTTTAAACGGGAAACCTGTTAGGGTGTGTTCCTACTTTCTGTAGAACCGTTACTAATTGCGGATGAATTAAAGATTGACTTAATAATTTAAAACAGGTATACGCTCCAGACTATGTGATTGATAAAGGAGCTGGAATATTTGGAGCTAATGTTTCCGCTCATGTTTTGGCATTTTATGAGAAATATTTCGAAAACGAATATCCACTGCCTAAGATGGACTCTGTTGCAGTTCCTGGATTTCAGCATGGTTGTTTCATTATTTCTTTAAAATTTATGATGGCATAAATGATGTATGCTCTAGTAGAACATGATAGATTCTAATCCAAGCAATTCAACTTTTTTACATTGACTCAATCCCATCGTTAAAACAATAGGGGTGAGGGCGTTTTCAATACTATTGTCCTCAGTGTTTTTCTAAAAGAATATTTTAACTTATTATTCATGTATTTGCAAGGCTATGGAGAACTACGGCTTGAACATCTATAGGTACTTAAAGTTATAATGATTTTGCAATATAAAAATACGCAGATACTTTTCAGCAAATATATTAATTCTCCTAAAATTAGGGAGGTCTTTCTCTTGGATCTTCATGGAGTCACATCCGAGTTAGGTCGGTCTAGGGTTTCTAGCGTAATAGGTGAGAAAAGAGAGTTCAATAGCAAATTATAATTAAGCGATAATCAGCTCCAAAAAGGACACGATAATGTTATAATTTACGAAGAATAATGGAATGTTTTTAGCCCATGAATTGGCACATCAATATTTCGGAAATCTGGTGACATGCAAATGGTGGAACAACATTTGGTTAAATGAAGGGTACGACAAATTCATTACATGTTTCTTACCACACGGACATGGTGTAGGCTTCCCATCTTTTCTACGTTAATTAATAAATGTTCACCCTATCTTTAGTTTTGCAACTTACTATTCCTACATCGCACAAAATGCAACAAATCCTGAATTCGAGCCAATGAAACAATTGCTCCGAGAGGGACCCCAGTACGCGATGATCCTAGACTCCTACGAAAGGTCAAGCTATCCCCTCCTACTTACCGCGGAGACCCAAGACGAGCTCGAGGATGAAGCCATAGGACTTCCTTATTATAAGGGAGCTTCCATGATCAGAATGATGAGAGCCTTTCTCACTCCAGAAACTTTCGACAGAGCGATTCGAACTTATTTAAAGAAATGGTTTGGAGTTTGGAGATGTTTCCCAAAAAAATCGATGCTTAGCTTTAGTAAATGCTGATGATTTTCTTATTATTTTTAGGGCCTACAAGGCTCCAGATCAAGACGATTTGTTTGAAGTATTAACAGAAGTAGCTTATGAGGACGGAACGTTATCGGAAAATACAACGGTCAAGGAAATAATGGACCCTTGGACTAATCAACGGGGGTTTCCCCTTGTTAGAGTCATCTCGGCTGATAACGATACTGTTTATGTTTTATATGTAAGTTCAGCTTAAGCTTTCTTTAGATTGGGTTGTGTCTTTATGGTGAAGGGTTAATTTTTTTGTAGGAAAAGTTTCGAAATTCAGATGCTACTACTGTGGACAAGGGACCTCAATCATCATGGCCAATCCCGATTTCTATTGCAACTCAAGACAATCCCGACTTTGAGGACGGATTTCCAAAGTTTTGGATCCCGGTGGGATCAGTTATCCGGAAATTTAAGCACGATACTTCCAAATGGATTGTAGTTAATCCCGATGCCACAGGTAGGTTTTGTATATGTTCGTATATTTATTATGGTAAGGAAGATTAGTATGGATTATTAAAAATGCATAAGGAGTGAGTAGTTGTTATATCTCGCACATTTAGCATGATTAAGACTTACCTACTACTCTACTATTCCCTAATATTTCTGAAAGGTTTCTATCGTGTGATGTACGACCAAAGGTTAACCAAACAACTTCAACATCAATTCAACAAAGATCATGAGGTCATAAGTGTCTTCAGCAGGAGTCAGATTTTAGACGATTATTTCACTCTAGCTATGCAAAGTACGGAATGAATTTCTTAATAACCCTTTATTGTTTTTTCATATTTAAACTTACAAAGTAAGCAATGCAGGAGGTATTAAAGTATATTGATCCTAAAACTTTCAGTGGAACTACCCATAAGTGATGCCCTAGAGTTTACAAAACACTTTGCAGACGAAAGCGAGGAAATAGTTTGGATTATTTTTATCAAGAACATCAAACGATTGTTTTTGTACTATAGCGAAACCCAAACTATCACGAATGATTCGACTGTTTCACAACCGGAAGAACAATTTGTAGCTTTTAGGGTGAGAAATAAGTAAATTGCCGTTTATCTTCGAAATATATTCGTCTCTATTCAATTCTAACGATTTTGAGGGTCGATTTTACTGCAACCATAACTGACCTGAAAGGGGCTTTAATGATTACGAATCAGTGATAATATTCTTTAATTTAATTTAGAACTATATGCTACCCAGACTTGAAGGGATTTTAGTAAAGATCGGTATAGAACAGAGGCCAGAAGACCGTGGTAGTAAGGTCATGTTCAGAGCAAGACTGCTAAACTGGGCTTGTCGTCTTGGTTCAAAATTATGCCTAAGCTATGCCCACAAACTCTTCGCTCTTTGGTGGAAAGATCCTGAAGTCAACCCGTAAGACTTTTTTGCAATACAATTCTCATCATTTTGAAAGCTTAAGAATTTCCTGGTATGAAATTCTTCCAGAGTTCCCGTCGACCTCCAAGATTTTATGTACTGCTACGGAGTAGCTACTAAAGGACCCGAAGGCTGGTTCTTGGCCCACGATCGGTATCACAACACAAGCAGTAGCAAACAGAAGGATTTACTTGCAACGAGCTTGGGATGTGTTAAGGATCAAGACTATTTGAAAATGTGAGACAACCTTTTTTAAATGAAGTTTATGGTTTTTTAGTTTCAGATTGAAATATTTGTTTTGCTGGAAAGAATTCTGGAATCGATTATAAATGGAGAGGTAGGGATGGGCGAGCTGGAAGATAAGGAAACCATTTTTGAAAGTGTTGCAATAAATCCCGTTGGACGACCTGTTTTGCTAAACTTTCTGAAAACGTTTCTCCCTAAAATTAAAGACACTGAGCAGGACATCGTTTGGAAATGTTTTAAGGGACTTGGCTCAACTTTACATACTGAGAAGGATCTGCTCGAGGTTATAATGTTCTATGAAAAAAATCTATAATTATAACTAAAATTTATTTGATCAAAATTTCAAATAATAAGTCCCATATTTTACAGCTTCAAGAAATTCTAGACCGTAATTTTGACCGTGAGTCTGGAGAGTTTAGAAACCTTCTCCAAAGTTACATTGGCTACATTGGTGGAAGTGTGACATGGATTGAAAAACATTATGAACCTATGCGTATTTGGTTTGAGCAACAACAGAAACTTGACAGTAGCAGAAAAGTCGTGGACAACAAGATCATAGGGCCAAGCTATGGAATGAATTTTGTTGTATCTTCAAAAAAAGATATCAATCCTGAAGAAACGACTTATCGGATTAAATTATAATAACGGAATATTTGACTGTATTTATCAGTGTTATTTATAAAATACAGAACTTAAAACGTGTTTCCAAATTTTTTATGGTTACTTCTTAAAATGCGGAAGTCTTTTCCATTTTAGTTGCATGATTAAAAATACATTCATCAATAATAATGATAACCATCAGAAATTGTCATATTCTACGATCAATCGATTAGGAAGTTGGAATCCCATATACTTTAGCAAGTTTTAGACTAGAATGCATACAGCACTGCAAAATAACATCAGAAATTATACCACTTACTTAGGAGAAGCATAATTCAATGCAGAAATAACTAGCCGATTCTAAGTAGTGCAATTTATTAGCTTGTTTTATTTAATGCAATTATTTTCCAGGGAGTTATTTCATTTTTAGGAACTCGGGTTTGGAAATAAAAACTTCGTTCCTCGTGCGTGAATGATTTAGAGTATCATTTCAGAAAGTAAGATGTCAGATAACGGATGGATATAGCAGACTCGAGGAATTAGTACTTGAGGTTAACCTATATTGTTGAAGTACCCAGAGCCCAGTCCATTAAAGCTTTAAGATCGTCCTCTTCTTCTGAAAAGTTTGGCGGATTGTCAAAAAGAGCCAGTTGACGCTTTGGGAAGAAACGAATATTCAAGTTGGAACACTCATCATTCTTCTTCTTTTTAGCCTAATATAAATTAAATGATAATATTTCTTTCTTAACTAAACAAAACTCACTTCGACATTCTCATTTAACCGTTTCTGGAACTCAATCTCAGGTTCATGGGACTGTTTGCAGATCCTCTCAAAAGTTTCAATCTTTAGCATAATATCATTATAGTCCGACTGAGCCGCATTACGTTCCTCCTCCTGAGTCTTAACTCCAGTTTCAGCATCATCTAACTTTTGTAGCAAAATAACTGACTCAACATCCGGACCTTTTTCCGCCCTCTTATCCTTCCCTTCCTCGGCCAGGGAGACGTCTAACACTTGCCTGAAAGAGTCTAGCGTTTGATTCAACTCCCCTCGGACCCGGTTAAGGAGGAACCCTCGCGATGGACTTGTAATCGACAGTTGACGAATTAGCTCATCTGTCGTGAGAAATAAATGCACAATTGTATACTTAGCGACAGAACACAATTCATGATTATCAAGATTTCTTTCACACATTTAACGTATACACTAAGAAATCTTTAGAAAATATATTCAGCTAAAAATTGGACTGAAAAGCCACAAAACTACCACCGCTTATCTTCTATGGGCGTATTATTGCTCTGCAACAGCCTACCCGGCCAAAAACTCCACCCTTAGGTCGTTTAAGGGTCATAAAATTTGTAAGACCCCTGGATTAAATCTTGCATGCATAAGAGCTAACGCAGTGATAATCACACTTTAAAACCAGTAAATAGGCTATTTTGTTATGGTCAACTACACCAAGTTACTACTGAAATCGTCACCCATACTCACCGAAAAGCTCCATATGCAAAGCGAATCTTATAGGACAGTATGGAGTGCTTGTTTGACTCTGCCTGTAGGTCAACTCTAGGTCGAGACGCTCGTTCATCTCCTTCAAGTCCGTTCTCGTCACTTGTTCAATAGAAACCTTCGCCAAACAGCATGTTAATAAACTTATATTTATTAAAGGATTGCTGTTGAAAACTGAAACAAATCTACTGCTAACAACATTAACTTACTTTCTGCTTAAAGCGGACACCGTCCTCGACCCAATATTTTGTCGG